>RXPK01004229.1:0-81161 GCA_004143645.1 Protaetia brevitarsis
AATGATTCACAAAAAAAAGTGTACTTACGGTAACAGTCGACCAAGGAACTGCCTGACAAAGTTCTACAGTCGTTTTTCTTACAACAACAACGCAGACGTACAATCATACGCCAACATCTAGTAGAATACGCACAAAATAGAACTAGCCAAACGCTAGACATCTAATTGGCTGGAATTAAATTAAAAAAACTTAACACTTAAATAAACAAATTATACAATTAATAATTTATCAACGAAGCAACTATCCGCAGACGAAACAAAAGTACTTGCCTTAGGGATGAACTACGTCATTGCACCCAAAAGAGTACCAACAGAAGAAATCATCACGGAGGTAGAAGCAGCGATCAAAGGAATTCCGAACATCGAAGCAGAAGAAGTGCGACAAGAAGTAAGCAGAGCATTGAAAAAAGCAAAGCCACCGAAACGCAACCTATCCAGGGAAGAAGAGGCAGCACTTACGAATTTGAAAGCTGAAGAAGACATCGTTATCCTCAAAGCAGACAAAGGGAATGCAACAGTACTACTAAATAAAGAAGATTACCGGAAAAAAGATGAATGAACTACTTGACGAGAACACCTACAAGGAAATAAGAAAAGATCCAACGGAGAAGATCACAAAAACAGTAAGGCAGAGCATAAAGATTTCATCAATACCTAAAGAGATGCAGAACAGATTGCTACCCAGAGCCGCTAGACCACCCAGGCTGTATGGAATACCAAAAATACATAAAGAAGGAGTGCCATTAAGACCGATTGTTAGCAACATTGGATCACCGACCTACGATTTGTCGAAATATTTAGCTAACCTACTAAAGCCATACACCGGACAAACTGCAACGTATGTGAAGAATTCGAAACATTTCGTGGATATTCTGTCTACGCTAAAGACTGAACCTACAGATATTTTAGTAAGTTTCGACATTATATCGCTATTCACTAACATACCCACGGAGGACGCACTGGCCTTACTTCCAGAACTTGGACTACAAGAAGACGTCATTGAATTAGTGAAACTGTGCTTATCCACGACATACTTTTTGTATGAAGGAAAATACTACGAGCAGAAGAACGGAACAGCAATGGGAAGCCCTTTATCACCAGTAATAGCCAACTGTTTATGGAAGCATTTGAAGAAGAAGCCCTAAGTTCCAGCGATATGAAACCCAAGTGTTGGCTGCGATATGTCGACGATACGTTTGTAATATGGCAACACGGAGAAGAAAAACTACAACAGTTCTTGGAACACATAAACTCGCAGCACCCAGCCATAAAGTTTACCATGGAGAAAGAACAAAATGGAAATCTCCCTTTCCTGGATGTTATGGTTAAGAAAACAAAAGAGGGAATGCTACAGCACGCAGTATTTAGAAAGAAGACGCACACCGATAGATATCTGCATGCAAGATCTCACCATCATCCGATGCAGAAGAAGACATTAATACAAACATTGCTATCCAGAGCCGAAACCATCAGTGACGAACAACATCTTACCAGTGAAAAGATACATTTGGAGAAAGCACTAAAGAAGAATGGTTACACTGACATCGACATAAGGAGAGCCACTAAGAAGAAGACGACACTGGAGACAACTTCAGAACCACGAAGAGGGATGGCGTGCTTACCTTACATAGCAGGAGTCACCGAAAAGTAGGCCGAATTTTGAAGAAACGTAACGTACAAGTACGCTTCGGGACTGCAACGTCGATCCAGCAGTATCTACCGACCGCAAAAGATAAGATACCCAAGGGGCGCACAGAAGGTATCTACAAGATAACATGCCAATGCGGACAGTGCTACGTCGGACAAACAGGAAGAGCCATCGACATAAGAATAAAAGAACATGAGAGGGACGCAAGATTAAGAAGGACCGATCAATCAGCGGTGGCAGAACACATGCACGACACCGGACACAAAATGGATTTCAAGAATGTAAAAGTAATAACTACCACCAAGAACTACGGAAAAAGACTCATCAGGGAAGCCATAGAAATAGAGAAGAATAAAATCGTCAACAGAGAAGAAGGGTACCACCTTAGCAACACGTGGAAGAGCCTACTACGAACCGTCACGGACAATAGAGCGGAAACTTCACGGTTGGATGCACCAGGGGCGTATATAAGAAGAATGTCGGACCATGGAGAATCAGTTCAGTTATCCTGAAGAAGCTGTCAGTATGAACAGCGAAACGTCGAGCGAAAGTTTTGACACACGGCGAAACCCGCAAGAAGCTGTTAGTTATAAAATTATACAATTAATTCTTTAACTAAAATTATACAAACTAAACATTATTGTGACTCTCGGTACATTGATAAAAGGCCGAACGAAATAAACAACTCAAAACTATGCAACTTAAAATACACACAGCGGTAACGCGGGTAAACTAAACTACAGCAATACGTAGTGTTTCCAATTTCATTACGTGAATAATTTTAATAAAAAAAAATTGATGGCGCTCAGGGAAATTCTTGCCAATTTAAGTTTGAACTCATGACCCAACTCTTAGTTTATATCTGGCTGCCGTAAGCATGTTAAGCGCTGTTTAGTAGCGGTTATAACCTTAATCTAGATGTCGAAAATTCAAGAACGCTTTTTTTTTACTGATGAAAAGCTTATTTTTTTTCCAAGCCCCACGTTGCCATCTGTCAGCGTTATTCCCTTTACCACAACAGTTCTGTATCGCCCCAAAATGCGAAGATATGTCTTTCTGGTTAGAGGCCACGCACCGCCCTGTAAATCTAAAAGGGGAAAAACCGCTTTTTTTTCCTGTTTTTTTTTTTTGTTTTTACCGTTGGCGCTTGGCTCCGCCAACATACGCACGCAGAATCGGAACAACCAGGGCACTTGCCCTGCTAGGTTATATACGGCGGAGCGAGCGAGACAGACCTAGAGACAAGAGCTCTATTGACTTATTCGCCCGGTCTCGTAAATCTTTTTTAATTCCACGTGCCCGTTTCCGACCGTCCACCGACGCAGAGCCGATCACGGCCGCCCTAATTGGTATGGGATTACGTGGGCCGGCAATTATTGTTTTCAGACGGTTTGACGTCTGATTTGGCGCGCGCGTCTTGGCTCTCGTTTGCCGGTTCGTTGAAGCGCCAATACGATCCTCTCCGTAGCAGTGCTGAGGTTGTATGTATGTACATCTGGGCTACTTTTTAGTACGTCACGTTTTGATGGTTCCGTGAATTCGGATTGGAGGAATTAGAAAGGCACAAATGCATTTTTGGAGAGTGCAAACGGTTAACAGTAGTAGTCTCATAAAAATAAATTATTTATATTGAGAATATGACGAAATTTGAACGGCAAATTATGAATTGTTAAGGGGAATCTGGACGTCCAAGTGTGCGACAGAGATAAATATATCGGAAAAGTATTCCGCACACAGCTTTTTTTTCGACTGGGTAAAATGTACCTATAAATTACAATTTCTTTTATATCTGCTTAGATTACATACCTAGTATCGTAGGCAGTTATATTGACCGCCCTAGAATTATTTTTGGATTTTGGCGCACTGGAATACGCAATGACAAAATAATAAAATGCCTAGCTAAGTAGATACGGTACTTACAAAGAAAAAAGGCTTCTTCCAAGATTTACTGTTCCATTGCACAAAATGGAACAGTAAATCTTGGAAGAAGCCTTTTTTCCTTTCGCGCTAATACGAAGATGCTTTTTCATTTTTGACGGGTATCTTTTATCTATTTTTAGATAATGTGGTTTGCTACTTGTAAGAAAGTAAATATTCTTCATACAATAACTGCAGTGCTAAATCAGTTCCAGAGAAAAAACAGAGAAAAAAAGGTGTGCGATGTCTCTGTGTGTGTGTGTGTTGAGTGAGGTTTGTATGTTTGTGACAGTGTATGGCATCCTGACTCATTTATCACAAGTTACTCTATAGGAAGTTGTATTGTAAAATCATAGATACAGGTCTAGAATAACACTCAATGAAACGTAGCGAATACTTTAGACAATCTTAGCAGTTCATTTTGGGAACATGTAATATAGAAAACAATCATTTCACATCATTCAAAAAGACAAAAGGTATCTTTCTTTTCGATCTAACTATCGCTTGAGGTTTATTCCTGCAATCACGTGTTCTACAAATGCTCTTCACATTTGTGCATTGAGTTCTTGGAAAACAGCAGTTACTCAATTTACAAAATAAGTTACTGATTCTACTGATTCATAGTAAATTATATTATCAGTGTTATAATTATTTATTTCTGAATAAATAGGTTTCTTTGTAGCCTAGTAAACCAAATAAAATTGATAGTACCTTATTAATTTACATTTCAATGTTGATTTTTCTAAAAAACCTTATGAAATAGTGTTACTCTATACATTCGAGTTCATATGACAGACTAACTAATATTTTTGAAAAGATCTGTTTACTCGAACCAGTATCATTTCTGTAGCGCACTCAATTCGGCGCTTGTGCTACCGTCCTAGTTATGGTTGTTCCAGGGGACGAGATCAAAGAGAAAACACATTTTCCTCTTTCGGACGCTATTTGCTATCAGAAAGAAATGAAAAAAAAAATGGTTTAATACTAGTAAGTACCGCTGAACCGTCGCCCTTGACTACTTTTTTATTTTTCCTTTTTGGAAGCCAAATAGAACCAAACAAAAAATAAAAAAAAAGAAAATTTAAAAAATAAAACGTTGGCGCAGATTTAAATACTGTTTTCAAAACAATCTCTTTATCAAATTTAAAATATTTTGATCGGTATGTCTAAAAATAGCGGAAAAAAATCCGCGCCATCTCCTGGCAGAGAATCTCATTAAAAGGCCGTCCAGATTCGCCTTAAGTGAGTAAGAATTACTGTACGAATAATTAAGATAACCAGAAATTGGTTTGTTATTTATTCATGAACACCTAAATGTTTATGAATTTCTCCTACAAATTATGATAGTCCGCTTTCTTGAAATGAGGGTATAGATTAAATAATATATAGGTTATCTACCTGTCACTGTCAACATTTATCGTCCAGCCATGTGTGATGAAATTAATAATAAATACTTTATAATTTATAATGACTTTAAAGATGGGGTATTAATCAAACAACTACGAAAAATAACTTGTTTGTAGAAATTTTATTTAGTTATAGATGTAGATGTAGATGTAGATAGATAGAAGGGGTCCCCTATTCTTGCTGCGTTACAGCTGGCCTTCCAATCCTATTCCTTTCAGAAAGTGTAGGATGACAGAGAGCCCCAGTCTAGGTAAGTTTCTCTCTTCGATTTCATATGCTCCCAGGCGCAACGCCCTCGAGTTGCACAGTGCTACGCAGTTTGAGAGGAGGTGGATGGGTGTTTCATCCTGTTCCCCACAAAATCTACATTCAGATTCCTTTCCCAATCCAAGCTTACTCAGGTGTGCTTTCAGTCTACAATGGCCTGAAAGTGTTCCTGTTAATATGCGAACATTGTTCTTATTTAGGTTGATGCATTCTGTAAATCTCTTCTGGTTATAAGTTCCCAGAAGAATTCTACTTTGCCTCATTCTCTGGAGATTATCCCAGTAACTGGATTTTCTCTGCTCCATTTCTATTTTTAGTTTCTTCAGTATTGTACTGCTACTTAACCCGCAGAAGGGTTCAGGCCCTACAAAAGGCATTATTCCAGTCCCTTTTTCTGCGAGGTTATCCGTTATTTCGCTTCCTTCCACTCCTGTGTGACCCGGAACCCACAGGAGAGTTACTTTATTTCTTTTGCCTAGCTCATTTAATTTCCCTAAGCATTCCCAGACCATCTTGGAACTGATTTCATATGAGCTCAGCGCCTTGATGGCTGTTTGGCTATCAGACATGATGATGATGCTTCCGATAATTTCTATCCATATTGAACTGAAACACATCTTTCAATAGCGTGTATTTCCGCCTGAAATATACTTGGATATTTTTTCAAGCTTTCGAAATATGTGGTTCCAGGCCTATATATTCCTATTCCAGTTCCTTTTGCCGTTTTGGAGCCATCAGTATACCATTTTATGGCATTTCTATTAAGTTCAAGATGGTGTTATGATCCCACTCGCTCCTGTTACTGAGCTTTATGATGAATTCCTTCACAAAGCTGAATTTTTATAATATGTCATCTCGGGGCATATCCCAGGTTTGATCACCGTCAAGAGATTAAGGCCTTTGCCTAATCGTTCCTTCCTTGACCATTCTGAGTGTGGTTCTTTTTGCCACGCCCTTTACTACAATATGGAGGGAGCAAGATCCAATACTACCACGATAGCTGCTGTTGGGCAGGTTCTCATAGCCTCGTTGTGCATACACATGCTAATCTTTGCACTTTCGAGAGGTTAATTCTCGCGGTGGCCAGATTAGTTCTTTTGCTCCATGCTACTGATGCATAAGTGATGATCGGTCTCACTATCGCTGTATACATCCAAAGCAGTATTTTTGGGTTGCATCCTCAATTTTTCCATGCAAAGTTTCTGCACACCGTCAGAGCTCTTTTGGCCTTGTTGGTAACTTCAAGTTCTTGTTTGTTCCATAGAAGTTTATTGTCTAGGGTAAGGCTTAGGTATTTAACCTCCGTTCTCCAATCTATATTTTGCCCATCCAGTTTTATGGTTTTAAGATTGGATTTTCTTTTCCTGGTAAATGCTACTAGGGTTGTCTTAGTGGGGTTGACATTGAGTCCCATCGATTGACACCATCTTCTCGTGAAGTTCAGTCCTCTTTGAACTATGTCACAGAGGATATTCTCAAATTTACCTCTTGCGTATATGACAATATCATCAGCATACCCTTGACAAGGTATGTCTAGATCCGTCTGTCCGCATAAGAGTTCGTCTAGTATTAGGCTCCACATAAGTGGGGATGTAACTCCCCCCTGTGGGCATCCTCTGGTCGTACTAACCGAGATGGTCTTATGTCCCACCTCCGCCTCCACCGACCTGGTAGACAGTAGCTGCGACATCCATCTAGAAGTCACACCGTCTACCCCCCCCCCCCTCCTCCTCTCTATTTATTAATTCTTTTTTGACAGACTCGTGTGGAGTGTTGTCAATAACGCCCTCTATGTCTAGAAAGGCGCACACTACGGTTTCTTTATTCGTCAGGGCATCTTGGATTTTGTCTGTCAGCTCCACTAATGCAGTCTCAGTGGATTTGCCTGTTTGATAGGCATGCTGACAGGGGTGCAATGGCACCCGCTCCAAGATATCTGTTCTGATATAGTTATCTACAGCCTTTTCCACCGTTTTTAGAAAGAATGATGTGAGGCTGATAGGTCTGTGGGATTTAGGGTGCGTAATGTCCTTTTTCCCTGCTTTTGGTATAAAGGTGACTTTAGCCCTTCGCCCAAACTTCTGGAATGTACCCTAACTCCAGACTACTTCGGCTTATCCGAATTATGTGAGGAAGGATTTCTTCCTGCCCTTTTTGAAGTAGAACTGGAAAGATCCTGTCTACTCCCGGTGTTTTGGACGGCTGAAAGGTATTGGTGGTCCATTTTAACCGTTTGCTGCTACATATGTGTCTTGCCACTGTAGTAGCTTCTTTATTTGGTCTTCTATATATCTGGGAAGGATTTTCCGAGGTTCCCACTTTGCTTTCGGGAAAGTGGGTTTCTAGAATGTGAAGGAAACTTTCAGTGAAGCTTCCTTTAAGAGATATTATTAAGAAATACCAGGTGTTTGTGTAGTCGGCACTTCATTGCTCAATAAGGAATAGAATACATTCATTGTAAGTGGTATTTCTGTTTCTTATAGCAAACTCCATTTATGATAATACTTTATACAAAAGATTCAGAGCGATAGGAAACTTTAATTAAGTGTTTACGCAACAGTTTCTATCATCTGGGTCGTATTTTTTCCTATCTCTTTCTAATGTTTAAATTCGAGAGAGTCATTTCCTCGCTGAGACGTATATAAAAAATTTAATTTGTTCCAGAAACATTCTTTCAACTCTTCCACTCCTGCCACGTCGAGTAGTAATAAATCATCTTCGTTTCTCATTCTTCCAAAAATTCTTTCCTGTTTGCCAGAGAGAAAGAGAGGGAGGATTGTTTTCCTCCTCTCATTGTCCTCCTCTCCAAACGCACGAGGAGATGCTCTCGACTTTTGCAAAAGCTAATTACCTCCTCTCGGGCACTCGCCCGCTCCATCATAAAGCGAATATAATTGGCGGAACCGTGATTCTTTTTATCCATCCTCAGAAGGCGACCTCCTCTCCTCCTTCCCCCTTCTCTACTTTCTTTTTTCTTTCTCCCCCGAGTTCCACTAGAAAGAAGAAAAACGAAAACAATTTAATCAAACATCAGCGGAACGATGCAATCTTCTGTCCGTTATCCTACCCGGCCGTGAGTTTTAAAATAGGACGGGTGTCCCGGTAAATCCCCGGCGCTCGTAAACGGGCGACATGAATATCGCGAAAAATGGGAGCCCGTGGACTTTTTGCTCTCGCCGGTGGACCGTTCCATTTTCACTTAATGCTGGGAATGGGCTGGCGGGACTGTCGAATGGTGTAGATGGGGGCTATGGCGCAGGGGGGAAGTGGAAGGGGAGTCATAATCGCTTTGCGGAAATTTTCCCGTTTTCACGCTCGAAGGGGGGAACGGGTAGGTGCTCCTTCTTTTCTCGTTTTAACGGCTAAAGTACGTAAGAGCTTCCCCGGGGTGTGTTGCCGTCCTCTCTAGTCTGGTGTTAACTCCTCGCACTTTTATTGGGAGTCTAAATAGAAGTTTCTACTAGACCGGGGAATTACCTATTATCCTCGGGGATATTGCGAGAGGACATAAATGGAATAAATCGCGATTAACACACGACACATTCTCCAAAATTATTACCCTTGTATTCGCTGCTTATACAGGGTGATTCTCAATATATGCGACAAACTTTAAGCGCTGATTCCTGGGGTTATTTTGATCATAAAAGTTCATAAGAACATATGTCCAAAATCGCTTAATTCTAAAATTGTACAATGTTTAATAGTAAGTTAACATAAATTAATGTTTTTATTATAAATTAACAAAATAATTAGTAAAACAAAATTAACTTGTACTAACTGTTGAAAATGACCGCCCCCAACTGCAATACAAGCTTCTATCCTCCGTCGTATTGACTGGCGAGTCCGTTCTAAAATACCAGGGGTATTTCGAATTGTTTGAAAAGCTGCGATAATACGATTTCTCAGTTCATCGACATTTTCAATGGGAGCCGTATAAACTAATGATTTAAGGTGACCCCAGAGAAAAGAGTCCAAAGAATTTAAGTCTGGAAACCGAGAAGGCCACGGTTGTGGACCTCCCCGTCCTATCCACCGATCTGGATACGTATTGTTCAAAAACTCGCGAGCAACTAAACTAAAATGCGCTGGAGCACCGTCATGCATAAAATACATTTGTAGTCTTAATTGCAACGGAACTTCTTCCAGCAGTATGGGTAGCTCCTCTTCAAGAAAATTGCGGTATAGCCCGCCATTTAACCGCATCGATAAAAAATGTGGACCAATCAAGTGACTCCCACAATTCCGGCCCACACATTGACAGAGAATTGATGTTGATGACGGGCATTCACTAGTTCGTGTGGATTTTCTTCGGCCCATATACATGAGTATTATGAAAATTAATAATCTCTAGAGAAAGTAGCCTCGTCGATGAAGAATATTTGAGCTAAATAGTCAGAATTTTGTGCGATTTTATGTTGCATCCATTAACAAAAAGCCACTCTTTTTTACCAGCATTACTAAAAAAGTCTGCCCATTCCACCGACTCGTTATCTCTAATATCTGTTTCCACAATCAAATAAAACATGCCCCACTACATTTACAATGCGAATCATTAACCTCACCTACACTTTCAGCGTATCGTATAGGAACCAATGCATATTAATGGTTGCGCGTGTGCGTATAGACAGCCAATATTTTTTTTTAAAGAAAGTATGAATTGTTGATTATTAAAGAAATGTCATTCATAAATTGTGGTATCTAAGTTACTCACCAGAGACAGCACCTTACGGCAATTAGACAACTATAATGTTCTATATTGTAGGGTTCCATACTGGGTCATATTTTATTCTCATTACATGTTAATGATTTATTGCTATGTCTTGCGAAATTATTTATATTGATGCATGCAGTTGATATAAAGGAGGGAATAATATTTATTATTATTGCTCAAAATTTTGAGGAAATAGTAAAAAAGGGAGCCGCAGTAAAATAGATTTTTTTTTCAAATATCATGAAAACGGTAAATTGCAATTGCAAGCTTAAAAATTCAATTACCGTTCCTCCAATGAAAGCCAATGAATTTTTGTTAAACAAAATTCCGCTATCAACGGCATCAAATTCAATTGCACTCTCAACGGGCTAGATGGCGCTAACTACATAACCCACGCCAGCCAAATGACGACCGCAAATTAATGTTTGTTATATCCGTTTGTCCAGAACTTAATTCGTTTTTTGCGTTTGTTTTTTTTTTTATTAGTTTGTCAAATGGCCGTTTTATATCCTGTGCATCTCTCTCTAAGTAAAATTTTATTTTATTCTCCGCCATTCCGACGAAATGTGCATTAGCTCGGGCGATATTCCGTTTTTAAATTGCAAATACGGGCGACCCTCGCACACCAACCACCCCCCCACCACGTCCCCGTGGAGATTGGAAATGGAAATATGCGGGTAATAGATTGTGAGATGAAGCGAGTCGCTGGATATTTCTAATAAATAATTTTAAAGAGACGCTGGTGGAATTGCAATCGCGTCTGTTCATTTCGCGAGAGAAGGTTCCGTGGACGCTAGAGGGCGCTGAAAGGGCTATAGGGAGCGCCTAAGACCCCTCCTAGGCACGGTTGAGGAGGTATTCGTCTATTTCCAATTTCCAGATCCTTACTATGTGCATGCGGGGTGGTCTAATTCTTTTTCTGCTTTTTTCCGACCCCATTAGCTAGCTATGAAGGTAGGAGAGCCGTATAGATAGGACGAGCAAACTGCTGGAACAAAGGAATACCGAAGATTATCAGTAGAGTATAAAATTGGAGGATTTTAATGGCTCCTTTATAATGTCGGTCGGGTTTCTTTCTTTTTGCAATTAATGAAGCCTTCGTATATGAGAGAACTTGTATTGCAAGTTAAGTTTCCTTTTAGAAGTTGAATTCTGTATAGATCGTTCAAGTTGGAAAAGCGAGCAATTTCTATGTCTACTCCTTGCAAATAAAAATGACCATAAAATTTTTGATTCTATTGTAACTACCCTTAACACTGACAAGAAAGGGCATCTAGGTGTATCTTACTCTTTGATTACGATAAAATTTGGTAGGAATGTAGAACAGTGAAAAATATTTGATGACTATTTTTTTTAACTTCATGTTTTTTTGTTGTATAGGGTGTAATGGAGGTTCAAAGTTATCGATTCAGGTCGTTCCTTGTTTACAGTCGTACATTTTGGGTTGAAAAAAGAGCAAGTGGCGCACCCATGGGCTCGTTCGGGGGTAAAAAAATATATTTTTTTGTTTCCTTAGCTCTTGTATATTGCAAAAAACATCCTTTTTCTTCTTAAACTGCATGAAAAATTAGAATTTTCGGACTTTTGCAAAATGTCTATTTTGGGAAGTTGTGGTCATTTATATGTACCCCCCTGACTATTACTCTTCATATATTTGGAGTTAAATTGAATGTAGCGTTATATTTAAAATAAAAAAAATTGTATTGGAATATAAAAAAAGTAATGTTGTGATACATACCCTTTATTTATGAAAACTAAATTATTGGAAATCATCCCTACCCCGTGCTCCACCTAAAAAGGTACTAACACGAGGCTAGCTATTCTAAATACTATATGGTTCCATAACAATTGAAATGTTCCTACTCTAACTAGATAATTTCCCTGTGATTCTTAATAACGAAAATATAATACAGTAGCCTCGCGACCATATGAATGCTACTTTTGTGAAATGATGAAATATGTGAAATATGATTAGTTCACATAATCGCGAGTCTATTGTAAATCAGTCAGCTATCAGTTATTATTAAATGCGCCCATGGAACGACTTTCGTTATCTCCCAGCATTCGCCAAGGACACTGATTATATGTAGTATACTTATTTGAAAAGGAGTACCGACCGGAACTTCCTTGAAGAATAAACTAAGCTGTATGGGTAATACGGTCTTTAAAATAAAACTGCTAAATCACCTCAATATTTCGTCATATATTTTTTATGACTTCATCAGGAGGACATCTACAATATTACAAAGAATATGAACCAATAGTAATGAAAGATTTAAAAAAAATACTTACAAAGTTCAAATATAATAATCAAATGATACGTATTTTAAATTTAGAATTTTTTAAAAAGTCAAAAAACATTTTTGTAAGCAAGGTAATGTTACTAGGTATTTTGTAAAATGTTGCAATAAATATGGTTAAGTTGATTTGTGTCTGTTTTGAAATTAATTGAATTTTGATTACTGTTAATATGAACCATTTCTAGAAATAACCGCTTTTGTAATTATTTTCAACATCAAGAATTTTGGTATTATCAGAATTTAAAATTATGGTCTAATTTGAGAAAATAAAAGACAAGGCGCATGAACGTTACCTATACGACTATCACTTTTATGTTGGGTTATTCTATTCTTTAAAATATACTTAATATACTAATATAAAAACCTTACTCTAGGAGGATTTGGGAAAAAGTCCCTACCACACTCACAAAGCGAATCATTAAACCTCTCAATTCTACATAAATATGATTTAAAATTACCGTGACCTGTTGTTAATTCTACCGTCTGATACGATAAATTAACCCTAAATTTCCGTAAAACGTGTAATGCTACTGATAAATTTCCTAGTCCACCTTCCATTTAAGGTATTATCCCACCTACTCTGCCAATCATTATCAAGTTTATCCCTAAACGCTTTTTTAACTGCACTAGCCAAAATTAGCCCAAATCTAATAATCAACCTATCTCCCCTAGATACCGCCTCTTTCGCTAATTGATCCGCCCTCTCATCAAGTAATGTGATACAGACAAAGATTAACAGCTAAGAAAATTTGTGCGTAATTGGTTTTTAACATTTTGGCAAACTAATGTGTTTACGGTTATCTGCATGTTCGTCTGACAATTCGTCCACATTAACCATGCGTACAAAACAAATTTAACAAATCATTATTGGATATTCTTGTATTCTCTCCATTATAAACTGCACTTGAGAAAGTTAACAAAATCACTATAACTGTAAGTAGATACCTCACGAATCTTAAACTGCTTTCACATAAAATCAACGTTGTTTCAATTCTTGTCAAAATCAATGCTTACTAGATAGGACTTCTGGAGTTTCATTGGCTTTTGATAGAAAATACAGAATAACAACAAAACCATTGGAAATGATTTAAAGCATGCCGCAGAGAGGGCAAAGAAACACGAAAATTCCGTTTTCTCATATGAGTGCATGCGTGGATTTTAACGTTCTAGGCAAAGTGGACATACGTGAATAGTTAGACAGTGCTTATGCGCAAGGACGTAGATGTAGGTGGTGTTTTGCCGCTTTTAGTGTTCATAACACACAACAACTTAAAATAAGTTTTGACGGAAACATATAAACTGTTGGATATTATTTGTACAACCCCCTTGTCGACAGCAGTATGTGAATGATGTTTTTCCACCCTCAAACGCATTAAAACTTTGAGAAGCACAATGTCAGAAGATCGACTGAACGCATTTTTACAACAAAGTCATAGACGTCTTCTCCAGCATGAAAAATAGGAGAATGGATTTTATGTACAAAAAAATAGGCAAGTTCTTATATTGTGCCCACCCTCTTTCCTAACTTACGAGTCGCTACATATTTTTAATAAATATATCGTAATACACGTACTTGATTAGATTTTTATTACAGGCCAGATCATGAATGTTTGTAGTTACGTTATATTTGCTTATGACGTATGCAGCGTCTGAAACAAATTCAGGCACACCAACATTGTTTACAATGAACTGTACGAAATGACAATTGTCAAATTTAATGAGGTTATACGCAGTTTTAATAGATTTTCTTTTATAACTGAAAGGATTGGTTCAGTTTTTAGTCAACGTTGCGTTTAAACAACAATCATGAGTAATGCAACTAATAGGATTCTAAATAGTGAACTTTTCTATTGACAATGCTTTCGTGATCAGGCTAAGCTTATTATTAAAATATGTGTTCTCAATGAAATAATGTATTACCGCAATAATATAGTTCTTGTATTAAAAACCTATTTGCAAATCAAAATGTAGAAAATATTCAGGCAACATAAAAGTATTTAGTTTAATATACGTTACCAATGATTAATTAAACGAAAGATGATGTTTTTATTTTATGTAGCAAACATAATTTCTATATAATAGTATATACAAAACATAATATGCAGTAAATTAAATTAAAATATGTCAATATTGAAAGAAAAGAATAGTGAAATTTAAAATATATTTAATTTGTGTCTTCGCTCTCATCTTCTGATCCGCAATTAACTGTCAGAACAAAGTCATGTTAGCTTCACATTCGTACCACTCTTTAATTATTTTCCCTGTGTGATTTATGCAATTTTGCCAGGAGTCTGGTGTACAGCTGTTCAAACTTTCTTGCCACATTCCCAATACTTGTTTATCGCCATAACCATCCCGACCAATATAGTTATTATAATATCCTTTCGCATGTGCCGATATAAATTCGATAGCATTGAAATCGCAATGATACGGAGGGAGTCTTGAAACTTTATGCCTATGTGCTCGAAGTAATTCATCAATAACATAAACTTTAACCATAAATTATTTTTCCGAACATCCATTTTATTTCTCTCTGACACATCACATGTTTTGGGCATCAATCGTGGCTTGTACAGGGCTGTTGAAGCACTCGATGAAGGAACAGCAGATATAGCTTCCTTCTTGTGCTTTGTGTTGTAGATGATACCCATAGAAATGCCCAAAGCATTCGCAACAATTTGTATGTAAGTTTTAATTTAATAATAACTAATTACAATTTACCTCATGGACCGCATCAACGGATATTAGAGGACTTCCATTTCGCTTTTCCTCCTCGAAATACACTAGTAAACGACTGACCAACTCTTAGCAACAAGAACTAAGTCGTTTACCGGGCATATTGAACTGTAACCTAAAAAAATGTTTTAAGTCTTGGTATGTTTCTTTAACACCTCTAAACTTACCACAAACTAAGCGATTTACTTCACTATAGCTCTAAAAAGAACTTTTGGTAAAAGAAATAATAGAAGTAAGTAAAAATTCAAACCTAAAGAAGGGTCAATAAACAGTAAAAAGCAGTTGTCAAATGTCAACGGAGCGGTAAAATGGGTTAAAATGACGTGGTTGCATGGCCTGAAGTGAACATATTGAAAGGTCTTATTTACGCATTACTCGACAGTATTCTATCTCACTTCAACTAGTTTGTTGATACTTAATAAAATATGGACGTATAGCTTAAGTACCTACGACTTATGTTATATACTTCTATCTCGCTTGTCTATATGAATGCTTCCAATTTTTTGAAACTACGCTTGTCTTTACTTTACCGACCTGTTAATGACGTAACTACAAACATTCAAGACTTCCTCTGTACATCATCTTGTACTAGAGCATCCTAATACTTTTGGTAGCTAGTGTACGTTCACAATAGCAGAAGAGGAAATAATAATCAACGGGGATAACTTAGCTTCGCGTAATACAACACTGCAAGGCATCTATGTAACTTACAAGCGAAGTTACATCCCCAAAACTAGTTCCTTCAAACTCCTTCCTCCCGCTAGAATATACTTGTATGTATGTATATATATATGCGCCTTTTTCCTTCCAAGTGTACAGCACATGCGGTTAAACTGAAACCGGAATATAGGTTCTAAGGTTCCTCAGTCACACGAATGCACACACATACACATACACGTACGCACATAAGAGAACAGCCACCGAGATGAGAAGTTGTGACAAAGAGCCGCCGCTAGCTAGGCGGAATCGAAATGGAGGCATTTTCTCCGGATCGTGTCCCGACATCATAAGTAGCGCAGGCAGCTCTAGCACACACGGAGCCACACACACACACACTGAGCCACACACATACACACACACACGGCGGCGTGCTGAAGGCCCTTCTGACGGTTTTGCAGCGAGATAGACCAGCACCAACCCCCGGCCAGCTAGAAAGTCGTTGGAAATTTCATTCGGCCTCACACCACCACTAGGAGAGTCCTGGGTGTCGCCCGCTCCGAATCACACTTTAAAGGATTATCTCGCGCAGAAAGGCGACAGAATAAGAAAAGCCCTAATGTATTACTTTCTCTCCGTCCTTTGTTCCGTGTTTTGTGAGCTTTTATCTTTCTCTCTGTTTGGGTGTTAGTTTGTATTCGCGCGCGCCTCGTGAAACGAGAGCAGTCTTTGTCTTATTCCGTTTTTAATAACGACCGGGGATTTGTCCTTTACTATTTAAGATTTAAACGGATTAAGCCTCTGGAAATTCTATCTGTAGAATGAGGAAGCAATTTATCCTGTAATTAGAAAATTACCTAATGGCGCTGGATTGAAATAGAAAAAAAAAACTGAAGAAAAATCAGTCACGTTAAATTGCATTGAGATACTCAAATGATTCGTTTTAGGACCTAAAACAATTACATAAAAATAAATCTATAAAGGAAGAAAATGCAGTATTTAATTTATCTATTATTTGTCGTAAAAATAAGCTACAACTGTTCTAAAATGAATTACATTAATGGCTCATCGAATTCAGTGTCGATTGACACTTCAATTAAAAATCTTTCTTGTTTTCATCAGAAATATTCATTCATACCGGCTGTCCAGCCTAAGATGCAACGGTCCATAGCCGACTTATTATTTTTTTTGGAAAAATGTTTCAAATAAATGTTGCTTCGAATCATATTCTACACATTTTAAAATTAGTTTCAGTAATGGCGGACTTCCGGTTGTACCGGAAGTACATACTAACTTTATTATTTTAAATGGAACACCCTGTATATTATTGCACTTTTTGGATTCTTTGTAAAAACTAAAAAAAAGAATACGCTAGGCATACATTGGGGCTAACAAGGGCGGGTGTCCCCCTCCGATTTCGATGAAACTTAACAGATCGAAAGAGTACCTTAAAATAAGAGGCACGTATTTTTTTTTATCGGCGTATCCGCACGATTTTGGGGTACAGCCCCCTCCAAAGTTTGGACGATTTTTCAATTTTTGCAAATATTTCCTAAATTATAACAGATATTAAATTTTCTTCTTAACATAATTTGCAGCATATTGCATGGCCCTAAGGGTGGCGTCGCCCGTATTCGCAAAAAGTTAATAACGGGGGACGGAGAACCCCGTACGTCCCATTTTTTTATATTTTTTCTTTTTCTTATTCATCAAAAGAAGGCCGATTTTACATAGAATACGATGATGTATAACAAGTTTAGAAAATTAATAATTGTAAAAATAGAAAAATAGTAATGAAGCTTCAAAATTAATAAACTTGTCTATTGATATAAATCAAAATGAACTATAACAGAAATAAGTTTTTATCCTTAACATAATTTTTAGCATAATACATGGTCTCAAGGTAGATATCTTCATAAAAAGCTAATAACGGGGGACGGGGTACCCCATACCCCCACATTTTTTTAATTATAAGTTTATTCATTATTCATCAAAAAAAAGATCGCTTTTACATAGAAAACGGTGATGTATAATAAATTTAGAAAATTAATAATAGTAATAATAACTCAAAATAAATATATGTACGTGTCTATTGTGATGAATTTGATATGCACTTATCTACGCATACGTGAGTTTAATTAATTATTCAGTCACTTCAGATATAATTGTAATTTGCATTATAAATTTAACGCGATAAGGGATCTGGTGATTAATCATATTATTATACAGATAAAAATAAATCCCCGAATGCATAGTAATTAACCACGACCGTTTAAGTGGTCACGTCTGCATTTAGGAAATAGGTATATAAGACGAGTATTCCAAATGAGAACATTAGAAGTCGTTTTTCGTGCAGTGTAGGTCAGTACCTATAGTTTCGCACAATGGCGATCGTAAATAGAGCAAATGTGTTGAACATGTTACTTGCAACGTTTCAAGTTACTAACATCGCAACAATTCCTTTGACACCGCAAGAAAGTGAGTTGCATGATGCCCTGAAAAATATAATTGTATCTTCTCAACAGTGTAATAAATCGATGGGGATTTTGTGTGTCGTAAGAACGACAATTGTGACGATTCACCAATCCATTTTTGTGGAAGGTAGCTTCGTCCGAAAACATCACTTTCTCGAAAAAGTTCGCAGTGTTGTGTTTTCTTTTTTTTTGTAATTTCAAGTTTTATTTCAAGGTGGTCGGCGCTTCGCAATACGTATCTATCATGAAAAACTGAAAAAGTCGCGAATATCTCCGACACCTTTGGAGATAGACACAATGGCACTCGTATAAAATCGAAAGAAAATTAAATTTTACATCCATTTATGTAAAAATTGCTATACCATTCAATTTAAAAAAATCAAGTTATCCATGATTTTAGAGTTCGAAAATTACAGAGCCCTATTTAATAATTCTGTAATTTAAACGCAACAATTTTAAAATAAAAGACGTGTGCTGTTTCTTAATTAAGCGAAAACTGAAAACCGCATCTTTCTAACTTTCGTATTTCTGGAAATATTTCCAAACACCGCAGACATTGCAAATGTTTTTTTTTTTTTCGAAAAACGTCATGTAATTCGGAAATGGTACAATTTAGCCCCAATGTATGCCTAACGTATTGTTATTTAAATTTAACAAGGAATTCAAAAGTACAATAATTACAAGGTGTTCCATTTAAAATAATAAAGTTAGCTTCTACTTCCGGTACAACCGGAAGTCCGCCATGTGAAACTAATTTTGAAATGTGTAGAATATGATTCGAGGCAACATTTATTTGAAACATCTTTCTAAAAAAACAATAATAAGTCGGCTATGGACCGTTGCATCTTAGGCTGGACACCTGGTATACAATTGTCCTCATTCCGGGATGAATGATGATGTCCTCAGTTAAAAAGAAACAATCTTCCAAAGAATGATAATCAAATGGGTATTCGATTATCGAAATCATTTGATTATTCCCATCACTAGTAAGGAATACTCTACATTAAATTTTGCTAGAAATGCTAGAAATATTGTTACTTTACAATAACTACTCGCAACGCCCTCAGAATCGTATATTCCGGCCCCACTGTGGGCGCCAAAAACATAAAATACCCCGTCTTTCTTGCTTCTGGCAGGAGGTAATATTTTTTTCGTCCAGAAATTATCCCATTCTGGTAAAACTTTAATAATAACGCATGGCGATTAGTTTGAAGTGACTCTCTCTAGTAGAACTGCACCACCCTTGTCCATATCCACTTCTGCAATATTTAATAACGAATAACTAAAGCCAAACAAGGACCCAAAGCATCTCCAACCACCGTCATCCTACTAGACGGCGGTTCTTTACGTTAATTAAACCTTATTCGGCGACAAATGAAAATCTGTTGTTACACGTAAATCCGCAACCGTTGACGACGACTACAGCTACCGAGCGATCGAGGCGTCGAGGGCTGTGCACAAGTAGGTGGTTGCGTTGCTAGGTGAGGCTCCGCTCCTGGAGGCAACAGCCTATACCCTCCCAGGCGAGGTTAAACACGGATGTGGGTGGATGTAGTAATATTTTCTCGTCGCGATGTAATCAGCTAAACAGAAACTTATCGTCTAGGGCGGCGAAAGATGCTGGGGAGGTGTTTTAGCATCGCAGATGGAGATGTATGGATTGTATGTCTACCTAATATGATTATGTCGTTCCCTGAGTTTAAAAAAGAGAATGAATGGATAATAAGGTTTCGTAAAGGTCTAGTGGTAGAATATACGCTCTAGAGTTTGAAGGGATATACAGGGCGTGTAGATATTCAGGAAAGATCTGCACGTGGCGACCTTCTTTGATAAATTCTTATAGTCCGGGAATTTTTCACGTTGGGCGCCAAAATTTCCTCTTACCTATGCAACGCCACAACCGTTTGCTCCTCCTCTTATGCCCCGACCCAAAACGGTGAAAGTTAGATTAGTGGCATAGGTTCCGAAACACGAAAAAGAGAAATATATAAAAAAAAAGTACGTTAAGCAATAAATGTATATATATTAAAAAAAGTTGATAAATTAATTCCTGAAATAGTTGGTAAATGTTCGATTAAAATATAAAGTGATATAAAGTAGTATAAATAAGTATAAAATTAATTCTTAATGACTCAAAAGTTTATAGTTATATTTATAAATATATATATTGCTGTGTTTCATAAGAGGAAAGCTACCAACCATATTGAAATGCAATTACTATTTTATGTACACACCTGTTTGTAAGTCCAGTATAATTTGGATTAATTCACACTAGTAGTCATGGAAGTTGAATATAATTTATCGTCTGACAACTGTACGATAGCCTGGTATCCTAGGTATCTATTTTAATTGAATGGAGTAGTCACTCAATGTAATTCGTTGAAAGAAAATGTATGAAATCCTTGGTTACGTGTGGTTGTTGATAAAAAAGTTTTAGAAAAAGCTGTGTCATCTCTCTTCAAATATAAATGAATTAAACCATATTGCGGGGGTATATCTGGTATCGAAGGGGATAATTCACAAATTTGGTGTTTACTATATCTGGGTACTTGTTCTACATGGGAGTGTGCATGTGTTTGCTGTTCCGAGTCTAATCATCATACATCCAGAATGTAACAAAGGAGGTGAATATACGAGCGAATCTGGATTGTCATTACAAGGAAATCACATTTGGAAGAACTCTGGTGTTTGTATGAACCGATAAACGAGCATATAGCCGGGAAATCACAATAATATATATACAAAAAAAAAGAGAATTAGAGAGTGACGTAATTAATTAGCAAATTTAAATTGAATTAGGAAACTTAACTTTTAAAGCGCAGACGAGTGAAATATGTAATATTTGAAGGTAAAAAAAACAAAGCTAATGCTTATTGAGAGCTGACTGAATTAATACTAATAATAATAACACGACGAGATCTAATAATTGGTCCAACTTATCTGTAGGAGTCCGTCCAAATAGTCGACTGTGTGGGGTGTTCGCAAATTTAAATACAACGGTGGCTGAGGTTCACAATTTTCGTTAATTACTCCTGGTTCAAACGGGCCATCAAGCTCTATGTTTAACGGATGAGATGAATCCCGTGCTTAGTTGCCTGAGAATAATTTGTTGAAATGAATATTTTTTTTCAAAAGCTGAATAACATTTAATGAAATTTAAAAGTTATAATACCTTTAGTTAGTCTAGGCATACCACGTTGTGTGGCCATGTTAGCGCCTCAAATCCGGATTTCAACTCCGTAATAACTATATGTTATCTTCTTCGGTGTGATATTCAGATCCTAACTTAATAGGGTAGATTAAATTTTCCCAAAGAAAGTCACGCACGCGCGACAATTAATATTGAAGTTAACAGCAGAATAAATTCATAAATAAACGCGAATTAAAAAGATACTACTAAATCAAATAAAGAAATATTACTTATTACGTTGATTGAGATTAAGAAAATTAATTTTAAATTAATAAAATCATAATAGCAAAAGTTACAGGCATCTGTTAAATATGCAACGATAGTTCTCAGTCGACTCACAAGATGGCACTTGATGTATTAAAAATGAAATAAAAATCACATTGAAAAATTCAACTAGGTAAAAGTTGTATACCGTGTAGTAAAAAGAAAGAATGAATGTTAAATTAATTTTGAACGGTTACAA
This sequence comes from Protaetia brevitarsis, assembly GCA_004143645.1. Lineage (NCBI taxonomy): Eukaryota > Metazoa > Arthropoda > Insecta > Coleoptera > Scarabaeidae > Protaetia > Protaetia brevitarsis. The sequence goes on from RXPK01004229.1 coordinate 21,771, forward strand.
TATTCAGGAAAGATCTGCACGTGGCGACCTTCTTTGATAAATTCTTATAGTCCAGGATTTTTAGACATTCGCTCCGCAAAAAATCCTGATAATTGATTTTTCGATTGGATTATGTCAGAAGGTGTTGACAACAGGGGACACCTAAGTATAAAACCAAGTTTGTGTCGTCCGAATCCGCGAGCCTTAGTCGCCATTTTGCAAATATCTCGGAAACAGTGAGTTTTACAGTAAAAATTGTGAGGACCTTTTTTGTAGAAGATAAAATTTCCCATTTTTTTTTGTTTGAAACTTTTTCTCTATTGTTAATATTTGCCGAGATATAGTCGATTTAAAAGACAAATTTTTGTTTTTGGAAAATATCTCGATAATTTTTGGAAATACGAAAAAAAATGTGATGATCAAAGTTGTAGAGCATAATATTTTCTACAATTTTTGTATAAAACTTTTTTTGTTAAATCGATATTTGCTGAGTTCTAGCGCAATGAAAGTTGCCGTCAGGTGAAGAAAAACAGCGATTATTGGTAATACGTTACTCTGGCATGCCAAAAAAAAGTGTAATCCTTTAAGATAACCCCAACATATATCTTAAGAGCATCGTCATATTGTAAGAATACTCTGCTCTGCAATTTTTGCAATTATCTATGAACGTAGCGCAATGGTATTAGATTCGGGGTTAGTTTTATTAAAAAAAAAAGAAATGCATTGCTTACTCCACACCGGTATTTTTTTTCCAATCTATACACCCTTTTGTGTAAGAGAAATGGACGAAACAAATTTTATTTTCATGTCTGCCACAAAACAACATGTAAAATTTTTCGCTTTTGCTTTTGTAGGACTCGGAAGGCGATACGCCGCTGCACGATGCCATCTCTAAGAAGCGAGACGACATGCTGACACTACTTTTAGACCATAACGCAGATATTACCTTGACCAACAACAACGGATTCAATGCCTTACATCATGCAGCGCTTAGAGGAAATCCAAGGTAAGTGATATATCTTTTTTTTTTTATTATTATTTAAGCAAGTTTTATGTGCTATACTTTCATAATTTGATATTATATGAGGAAACGGCTTATTGACGTCAAAGGCCGTAGTATAGGTTACCCGCCCCAGAATATTTTTGGCTGAAAATAAAGCCCAGAGCTAATCGTTTGACTCTGAATATTGGTCAGTCTTTGAGTAAAGGATAAAAACCATTTTTTTAAATTCTTATCAGAAAGAAAAATGGTTACCGTAGTTTTGTAGTGTCTATTTTTCAATTTTTTTTTTGGTGATGTTTTGGTACAATCACCGAAATTTTTGTAAGTCCTTTCCTATCATTTTTTGCAAAATATTTTTGTTGGGAAAATTCAGGGGGAGGGAGGGTTATACCTTTACTGTAATCGACTTACAATGTTTGTTAAATATTTGTGGATAAACATCATTATTCGTTCTATGTATGGTTATTGCTTGCAGCAATTCTATTATGTATTGGAAAATTCAATGATATTATTTCGAAATCTGTACAACTGACTTTAATATGAGTTAACGTTTGGGCTGTTCGCATCGTCTGTTGGATTGTTTAAATCCGACGTTTCGGCAGTGTCTCTACTGCCGTCATCAGGGTAGTCCTGATAAGAGCTATGGTTTGCCAATTCAGTTGTTTGCGATGGAAATGTAGTATCGGGTATGAATTACTTGTATGTAATGTATTTGTTCTGTATTGTACGATCTTTAGTAAATTAAATGCGAATGTAAGCTCCACAAATCTTCCTTTTCTTACTAGAATTTAAAAATGGAATAATATATAGGGTATTCCATTTAAAACAACGGAGTAAGTATGCGTTTTCCTATTTTCGGAACACCATGTATAGTCAAAAATATTTTTAAGTTATGCGGCATTCTATTGTGGTAAATTTTTTCCTAAAATCAAAAATAGAGCTGTAATCAAAGACCCACTCTTTGATGGGACACCCTGTACATACTACTATACAATACGGTCGTATACTGGCTTCTCCGGGATAGGTATAGGTATACAGGGTGATTCTCAATATATGCGACAAACTTTAAGAGCTGATTCCTGAGATTATTGTAAACATAAAAGTTCATATGAGTATATGTCCAAAACGGTTTGGTTTTAAAGTTATTAAATGTTTAATAATAAATTATGAACTATGACTAACACGATATAATATCACAGTTGGTTCTTCAAAAACAATTGTGTTGAGAGGGAATTGTTTATTTGTCATTTCAATATTTGTCAATAGCTGTCAGAGTATTCATTCAATTTATAGCCAGTTTCTGTTTTCTAAAATGAATTACACGAATGCTGAGATTTGTGATATGCATTTCGTTTACGGTCTTGCCAATGGAAATTCGCGTGCTGCTAGACGTCTTTATGAAGAACGATACCCGAACCGTATCATCCCGCATCATTCAATATTTGCCCGTCTTCACCAACGTCTTAGTAAAACGGGAAATTTTAAAAAACGGACGACTGATAACGGGCACCCATCTACAGTGAGAACTTCACAAGTTGAAGAAATGGTACTAAATGAAATTGAGGAACATCCTACTACAAGCACCAGAAAAATTGCGTTTGCTTTAAACATTAGTCAGGCCACAGTTTGGAGAATATTGAAAGATCAACTGTTGTATCCATATCACATTCAACCGGTGCAGGCACTTTTGTCGGCAGATTTTCCACAAAGAGTGGCTATTTGTCAATGAATGCAACACAAAATCGCACAAAATCCTGACTATTTGGCTCAAATATTCTTCACCGGCGAGGCTACTTTCTCTAGAAACGCGATTATTAATTTTCGTGATAATCACGTATGGGCCGGAAAAAATCCGCACGAACTAGTGAATGCCCGTCATCAACATCAATTCTCTGTCAATGTGCGGGCCGGAATTGTTGGAGATCACTTGATAGATCCATATATTTTACCGATGCGTTAAATGGCGAGGTACACCGCAATTTTCTTGAAGAGTAGCTACCACTACTGGCTGGAAGAAGTTCCGTTGCAATTAAGATTCAATGATATGCATGACGGTTGCTCCAGCGCATTTTAGTTTAGTTGCTCGTCGAGTTTTTGGACAATACGTATCCAGATCGGTGGATAGAACGGAGAGGTCCACAACCGTGGCCTCCTCGGTCACCAGACTTAAATTCTTTGGACTTTTTTTCTGGGGTCACCTTCAATCATTAGTTTATACGACTCCCATTGAAAATGTCGATGAACTGAGAAATCGTATTATCGCAGCTTTTCAAACAATTCGAAATACTCCTGGTATTTTAGAACAGACTCGCCAGTCAATACGACGGAGGATAGAAGCTTGTATCGCAGTTGAGGGCGGTCATTCTCAACAGCTAGTATAAGTTAATTTTGTGTTACTAATTATTTTGTTAATTTATAATAAAAACATGAATTATGTTAACTTACTATTAAACATTGTACAACTTTAGAACTAAGCGACTTTGGACATATGTTCTTATGAACTTTTATGATCAAAATAACCCCAGGAATCAGCGCTTAAAGTTTGTCGCATATATTGAGAATCACCCTGTATATCATTACCGTCCAGAAAATGAGAGACAGAAACAGAAAAACTAGTGTGTACAGAAAAGCTACCTACTAAGTTTTAATAAATTAGTCTGATATCACATCAGAATTTTTGTTATAATTAGTACGAGCTTTTAGCTGGCGAAATCTTTAATGAAGACGCAATTATTTTTTACTAATCCCTACACTATCAGTGATGTTACTTACGTGAAAGTGAAATAAAAGCAGCGCCATCTTTACGTTAATTCCTGTAATATAATCTGTTTAAGGTGATCTGTGGAGTATTTTATTTTATAAAACCTTGTAAAGACGTATTAATAAATCAAGAAACATTTCTATTTAATAATATTAAACTGTTTGGTAAATTTTAATATATTTAATTTATTAATGAAAGATTTTCCGATAATTGCCAAAAGTAATATTATGTAGCAAATAGAGGAAAAATAATAATTACCTAAGGTATAATAAGGTAGTCTGGCAGCTTCTTCAATAAAACTTAATTCTAATTAATTTTTCGGGATTTTAATAGTGCAATTCCTCTAACACACCTTTGCAGTGTAATAAAGTCTCGGTACCTGCTTAATACTTTTTGCACTTACCCTAGTGGATAATCTTGGAAACTAATTCCCATTTCTCCTCAGGATTTGTACTTTTACTACCGTCACTAAAACTGGGAAATGACCCCCTAGTAAACAGGCATTATTTTAACACTGCTTTTAAGAACTCTAACGATACCAAATTAATAACCCTCCTCGACCTAAGTACACTTATAATTTGTCACCGGTAGTCTACTTTAAGAGCGCCTCTATCCTGCTATAGTAAATCCACCTTCCTCTTTAATTTAAAGGGGCGTAAGGATGTGCTGCATCTACCTAGTCGGGGGTGGCTGGATCGGAGGGTAAGATAGAGAGATAAATTACGGGGAAGAATGGTATAAACACAACAAACACATAAATTTTAGGAAAAGCCCTGGCGGCTGAAACAGGGAATGAGAATAAGGAAGAGCTCATCCGCGTATTTCGGCATATTTTCGAAATTTATGTGCGGAAAGAGCTTTCCATTTCGTTCCAAATCAACACTTATTTCTGTAGCTTCAGTTGTTCTGGCAATATTCCCAATCTATCATCAATTGAGTGCTGCATGTGCGCATTAGATGAAAAAAGTTTTTTTTGCGCGAATGTAGATAACTTCTCCGAAACTATTGCAATTTGCGTCGACGCGTCACATACGCGACAATCCTTCCGCACGAATTAAACTCTCCCCCTTATATTTCACTCGTCTGTCGCTGTGAAACAACCGAACGGCATTTGCTGCCGAACCTGCCGATGATATATATTCAAAGAACTTTTATTATTGTTATTTTGTTCCCGTTGCTTTTGTGTAGCGGCATATATCATCGATCTGACGAGAGAGCAAATTGAGCCGCCCATACTTCCACCACCCGCTGGAATCCCTCCTCCCTCCTTTCCCCTCGCCCTAGTCAGCACGGTGAAGGATAGAAACATATCATCAATTCGTATTTTATATGTGTACATACATATTGCTGTGTACTGGCTGAATTGAAAAGCAAAAATGAATTTAAAAAAATGACCAAGAAAAATAAAAAATTAGCTAGCTCAACGGATAAAATCTTAAAGGGCTCAAAAGAACAATATATCTCAGAGTTACCCTCGCAAATTAAAACTTTGAATCTAACCACAAGTAAATTGTGGGTGAAAGAAAACTGACTTTCTTAAATACCGTAAAAATTGAAAGAGGTTTACTTTAAAATAAAAGAACAGAATTTTTAACTCAATAACGTTAATAAACAATAAAAATTATTATAAAAAAAAAAAAAAAAAAGTTAAATACAATTTGTGCAGAAAAAAAAAACCGTGAACAGAGGGTTCTGGCCTAAATTTAAAAACTGCACGTGATTCTAAATTACAATAGGGCAAAACTATTTCCTATATCAAAGCAAAAGATTAATTTGCACAGGAAGATAAACCCAAATATGTTTCAAATCAATCCACGTAGTATCAAATTAACACAAACTAAATTAAGCGTGGACAAATTCGAGTAAAATTTACAAAATTGAAAACTAATAGCAAGCACAATGATTCTATTCACCCAACCCGAGGTGATTAATAAAATAAAAACGAAACAGTAAAATAGCAAAACGGAGAAATTAATTCTTTAAACTATAATAAAAAAATTAAACTGAAAACATATCTTCCTGCACATAAATAATAAATGATCTTATATCTATAAGTGTCCACACAGCAATATAATAACAATTATTATAACGCGAATTCCTTGATGGATTAAATAAAAGACAATTAATACGAATTAAATTGTGATATCAATTGAATTAACAAAATGGCAGCAGAGATTCAAAAATACAAGTACTCACGCTAAAATCTACCAAGGAACTGCCTCATAAAACTCTACAACTGCGTACAACGCAGTTCGTACAATTCACCGACAAAAACAAGTAAAACAAACATTAACTAGAACTAGCAAATGCTAGACATCTAAATGAGAAAATAAGCCATAAAGAAAGATATATCTCGTCCTCCTACCAACGATTACGATTCTCTGAAACGTATTGGAAAAAGCATTTAAAATCAGACTCAATGAACTATTTAGAAAAAATAAAAGTATTAAATCATTCACAGCGTGATTTTCGGAGGAATAGGTCGACTGTAACAGCTCTGGTAGATATGGCCACGTATATTTCAGATGAACTTTAGTTAAATAATCTAGTTATGGGGTGCTTCTTGGATCTGGCCAAGGCACTTAACTGTGTCTCCCATATAGTACTGCTCTCTTTGGCAAATATGTTATTCTTACAAATAACCATTACACCACCATGTTTGAATTTTAGTCTACAGAAAAATGCGCATACCTGATATCCATCCAACTTCAACAATTGTATGGTATTTTGTTGCATCCAGTGCTCAATAACACATGCAATTTGGATTCGGTTTGTATGAAGATAATTGATTAATTAATTCATCTAGTTTTTTATTTAGGAATTGTATATTGAGATTTAGTAATTTTAATGAGGTTGTGAAATTAATATTTGTTGAGTCGGTGTTTATTCCTGTAAGGCTGCCCTATTCTGTGTGGGTCAAATTTCTTTCGAAAAAACTTATATTTTGAAACAGTAATGTTCGTCGGCCAGTGTTCCGGTTTATAGATTTCACTACATAATGGTGAGTCAATTCCTACTCTAAAACTATTGTAAACTTCGCCGACATTTGTTTTTTTTTTCTAGTTTTTCAATTACTAGATCTACATTTGCCCCGAACTCAATTTTCATATGGTTCAACATTTGCTCTTCATCAAAAGTCCTTTTAAATTTATCTACATATATCCAGTATCTGTTGTCATTTTATAAAGCTACTTCTAGGTTTACATTACAACCTTTCACTTTCTCCCATCCACCATTGTTCCTTACAATTGGTTCACGTGAAATGTGTTGCCTAGTTTTGTACTGTTGTTCATTACCAACATCTTCCTGCTGTCTTTGCACATTTGTTTGGCTTTGATTTTATTCAACAGATGACACCCTTCTCATGAATTGCTTTTCTCTTGTTTCAGTATTTGCGTTTATATATTTATTGGGCATATCTTCTGTAGACTTTGTATTTGAAGAGATTTCCTTTCCTGTTGCTTATTTTTATTTATAGTTACCTGTTGTTCCTTTTGATTCACAGATGGCTCTATCTCTTGCTTCTTAATCTGATTATTTCGTGTATATGTTCTTAATAATAATATTCTTCACTTTTATTTCGTCCTGCAAACATAGTATATCAGAGGTGGTTTTACTTATAATTACCTGCATATTGTTTATTTGTTTTTGCATATTTTTCTCAACTTCTTTTATGTAGGTCTCTAACGAGGTAATTTTTTCATTGCGATTGACTTCTTCGGCTTTCTCTTCATTATTTCTTTCGTCTTCTCTTTCACATACACTGATCACACCTAATGACTTCTCCAGCAACTTACTATTCACGCTTTTTATTCTTTCTTGGAGTTGTTCTATTTCTGTTGCTTTGTTTTGGACCTCCAAGTTCCACACAGTTGCCATTTTCTCTAGTAGTTTTTAATGCTAATATCAATTTCTTCATCTTTCTGTGTACACCTACAGTTCTTCTTTAAATCTTCTAATTGGTGTTGTAGTTTTATTATATCATCTAGACTTTGTTGGTCTTTCGTTCTGGTAAAGGTTAACTTACTACAGCAATTTATTTTCCCTGATACTTCGACGTAAAGGCCAGGAATTCTTAGCATACACGCAGGATGATATTTGTCTTCACATTTGCCACATGACATAATTTTTAACTTCTTTACTACACTTTCTGCAAGTTATTAAAATTGTTGAAACATCTTTGTTTACAGGCGCCATTTTGTATTATTATTATTTTGTATTCCTTTAAGTATATCTCAGCTAAAACAGAAAATAATTAGTTTCATTTCAATATTTAACCAGAAATTTGATTTTTATAATTTATTTCACTATACGTTAATTTGGGGTTAGATTTATATCAACCGCCATTTAGTTTAGTTATTTTAGGAATTTTAATATTTAAGGGTTGTATAAAAAAGAGTGGTCTGTGATAAAATAGTTATTCTTAACAAATATCGATAACCGCAGATGATCGTTTTCTATTAAATTTAGTTTTTAGTTTTTCTTTACGGGTAGATGGTCTATTTTAAATTAATTAAATTTTAATCTGACGTTTCCCTAACCTTATTGATGTGCCAGGAAAGTTCGAATGCGTAAAACACATATAGTTCAAGCACTATTCAAACGCCAAATTATATAAATATTTATAAAAGCATTGGTACAGACTATTGCGAGTGAAAATAATGAATAGAAATTTTTGGCTGTTCTTCAGACATTGGCTGAAGGTATAGAGATACGAACAACTCTATCAACACTAGGCGAATCTAAGCTTACATCATCATATTCTTAGTTAAAAGTTTTACATTTTAGCCATAAAGAATTAGATTACCACATTATGACTTTTTTCTTTTTTATTACACATTCATTTTCCTATACGTAGTTCCAAAAAAATAAATGTTAATGCATTGTGGTGGCTGCCGCGTAGGCAACCAGTTATACTAGCCATTTGACGTTTGACATTTCATTATTACTTATTTTTTATTTAATTTTGTAGTATTAATTAAGAGATACAAAGCAACATAACTAGGATAAAATTTTATTTCGCAGCAAGTTTTCAAAATGAGTGTCGTCGTTTCTACTTTTGTTAAGTCTTGAAAAGAACGCAGATCATTTATCTTCTAATCAACAATAGTACTGTAACTAGACTTTCTGACAATCCTGTACGCTTACCAACCACCTTTTACACCCTACCTATGTATGTTAGTACATAAGTGCCCTTATGTACCTTACTGGCGTCCGATATATCCGGATTGGAGTGGGGCAAATACATACATACATATGTATATATGGTAAAAGGTAATATTCACGGCAAATCGAAAAAGTGCCATAAAATATGGCCATCTGCATACACCTATGTTCGTATAGGCAGGCGGCTTCGGTGATACGAAATTGCGATGTTATCACGTATAGCGTGTTGCCATTTTTCGTACCCTATTACCATATAGGCGACATATGCATTTAGGTTCTGTTCGTGTATTTTTGGGGGGTGCATACGTACGTGACCGACTCGGACGCAATTTCGCCCGTCCGTGGTAGCTGTATCCTTATACGTGCCAGGGAATGGAAAATGTCACCTATATTGTAAGAGGTCGGAGAAGTATTGCGGATTTTTCATCGAAAAGACAGAAGTGTTCGTTGTGTGATGCAATTGTATCTTCATCGATAATTCCCGGCAAATGCTATGGGAAAGATTTTGGAACATTCGAATCCATACTTGAGATTGCACAGGGTGATCTGATTTATCTCAGGGAACTTGAAATATAGATAATAATGCAAAGAGTTTTAAAAGTTAAAAAAATATCATGATCAGAGTAAGGACATTATCGTACGCGGAAAATGTTAAATATACAAGAGCCGATAAACATACAAAATTTCCAACCTTTTTCTCTGTGTGAACCCCTTTCTAAAACCGGCAGTAAAATAAACATCAAATAAACAAATCAGTAAAACAGGTTGTTGTTAAAATTTATTTCAATATTGAATAATAGTGTATAAATATTTAACTAATAAAACTGATTCTTAGCAGTTATTGTTAGTTTTTGGGTGAGAAAACTCTTGATTTGATGGAACAAAGATGAGTTTTATTAGATCGGGTTCTGCATTTAACTTATTTCTGTATTTATTTTTCAGGTAAGTCTATGTTCAAAATCCTTTCTTAAACATATATGTTGTATGAAAATGTAAAAAAACTTTAATGGGCTTCTTTTTGAAAAAATTGGATATTCATATCTCACACTGAGCCAAAAATCAGTTATAGAGTAATCTTTTAGGTAGGTATCACAGGAAAAATCAATTCATAATCTTTTCCTTTTCCATTAAAGTTAGAGATGTATGTGAACTTATATAAACGTGACTATTACGTAACTAAAATCTTCAATTGTTCTAATTCTACCAAAGCTGCTTGGTCTGTTATTAATGAATTATCGGGTACTGTTGAGGGATATCATAATATTACTTTGGAATGCGATGGTGAATTGATTGATGATCCGTATAAGATAGTTAATTCTTTTAACGATTTTTTTTCTGAGTTCAGTTCGTGACATAGTTTCTCAAATTCCTGCATACAGTCTGGCTGATATTCCTTACAATAGTGTTTTTAGCATGTTTTTAGTACCGCACAATGAATATGAAGTTGAAGAATTGTTTAAAAAAGTGAAAAATAAAGCTTCCTCTGGACCCGATGAGGTGCCATGTAATTTATTAAAGCGAGTATCTACTTATTTGATAACCCCATTAACTTTTCTAATCAATTTATCTTTTGAATGTGGTGTGTTTCCCCAGAAACTAAAAGAATCTTATGTTATTCCGCTGCATAAGAAGGGTTCTAAGTTTGATATTAATAATTATCGGCCCCTTACGATTTCTTCAAGTTTTTGAAAAATCTTTGAATATGCGATGTTGCAGAGATTGATTTCCCACATCGATAAGTACAATATTTTAACAGAACATCAACATGGGTATCGGGTTAATCACTCTACAATGACGGCTATTCATGCTTTTTATTGTCATGTTATTAACGGCTTGGATACTGGTGAGTTTCCAATAGGAGTCTTGTGATTTGAGCCGTGCGTTTGATTGTGTTAATCATGATCTTTTAATTAATAAATTGCAGTTGTGTGGCATTCGTGGCATTGTTGCGGGGTGGTTTAAATCGTATTTAGCGGGTAGGAGTCAGTTTGTTAGAATTCAGTATCAGTCGGAATTAAATATTACTCAAATCAAATCTTCTAACTTGCAAGTTGAACATGGAGTTCCTCAGCGTAGTGTATTAGGACCTTTTTTATTTTTAATTTATATGAATGATATTTCAGACTTTCTATCGAATTATGACGTCATTATGTATGCGGATGATACTAGTGCAGTAGTTTCATGTATTTTCATTGAGTTAAGAGAGAAACTGAAATTTTCTGATACAATATTGCTGAGAAATTCAAAATATTTGTATTCATTCACTTCTTAACATTGAATCGAAAAGTTGAACTTCTTAAGCATGGCTTCTATTCCATCATGGACACTGAAAATGCTAACAACTGGGCCTTGTAAAAATAGAGTTAAATCGTTTAGTTTAGAAAAAATATCAGCTAAATATATGCGTTTCTGTAGCTACAGAATATCGGAAGTACAAGAAGATAAAAGGAAAAATGTTTAAACTTTAGATTTCAACTCAAGCAAGCGGATCAAAACTTTGTTCTGAGAAGCCAGCTAACTTTTGTACGAATGGGTGCGAGTTTGAAAATCGACTTCAGAATAATTTTTTTTTGTGTATTTCTTTAGTATTTAATTTTCTATCTTTTAAGTATTTTTAAATAAAATTGTTTCTAAATATATATTTTTTATTTTTAATGCATATTGCAAAAACAAAAAAACAAACATAATAAGCAAGTTTTAACAGCTTTAATAATACTAAAAAATATTGACAATATGCTTTTTTGTGTTAATAATATGCCTTAATCACAGCCATCTATGGTAATTTTAAAAATCGCTGGATATCCTAGAAACTAATTATTTCTGATCATGAATTCAAAGGAAATTTTATGTAGATTCAAAGGAATACAATATGGCATATTGAAAACACCAAGTTTGAAAACCTAAGAATAACTTGATTTTATTTTTCACTGGTGGATTTGCTTAAAAAAAAACTTCCCTCTTCAAAAGAAAAAAAAAAGAGAAATTTTTACTTGTAAAAAAGTATGACAACTTTTCTATGCTAGAAGTACTACCATAGATCCTCAAATCCCAACGTGGCCTATTGGCCCATCCTGTATAATACGGAGAAGTCAACTATGACTAGATTAAATTAAATTAGGGTTAACCGCGACCTTTTCGAATCTATTTTGATCTTTTTTATAGAAATTATGGTCTAATTTTGCCGTTTTCATTAGACTTATCATCCTTCGGCTTCTGTGGGGTCCTACATGCTAGGCCGTTGGCATAACACATGAATTGGTGTTTCTTCCTCCTGTTGGCAGAATCTGCAAGTAGCATTATTTACCAGGTCTTTGTCATACATATGTCTGTTTAGTCCATAATGACCAATCAGCAGACCTACTATCATTTTGACAGTTTTCCTATCTTTATTCAGTAAATCTTTAGTAAACTCAGACCTCTGTTCTTTCAGAAATTTGTTGCCTGTGTCTGTTCTGGTAACTTTTGCCACCGCATTCTGGACTGATTATGTATGCATTCATTGATGGATTTTTTTGGATTTGCGATATGGTAATGCCAAAAGAAGGACCAACTATAACGAATGACCTTAACGAATCTCGCCTGGCCAGCTCGTCCGCCGCCTCATTTCCCCTCACGTCCGAGTGGCTAGAAACCCAAGCTAATGTTAATTCCCTTTGTGTGCTTACGCAGTCCCAAATCAGCTTAGAGTCCACACTTACGGAAGTAATCGCTTTAAATGTGGACTGACTGTTAGAGACTGTTAGATACTGATGATGGCGGTAAAAACATTGCCGAAACAACATCGGATCTAGACAATCCAATAGATGGAAACAGTTCAAACACCAACGCACGTAGTTTACGTACGGTCCTTGACCATGTGAACCCAATCGCACTAAAGATTGGAGTTTACGAAAATTGAAACATCTTATCTGATTGGTTCAGGTGAACAAGGACTGTACGGAAACTGCATGTTGGAACAGACCTTTAGAGTCTTAATGCGAAAATGTGGAGAGGCAAATATTTAAGCTTAAATTTAGAGGTTGCCAACATGGTATATACAGGCTGATTCTCAATAGATGCGACAAACTTTAAGAGCTGATTCCTGGGGTTATTTAGATCATAAAAGTTCATATGAATATATGTCCAAAACGGTTTGGTTTTAAAGTTATTGAATGTTTAATAATAAATTATGAACTATGATTAACACGATATAATATCACAGTTGGTTCTTCAAAAACTATTGTGTTGAGAGGGAATTGTTTATTTGTCATTTCAATATTTGTCAATAGTTGTCAGAGTATTCATTCAGTTTATTGCCAGTTTCTGTTTTCGAAAATGAATTACGCGAATGCTGAGATGTGTGATATGCATTTCGTTTACGGTCTTGCCAATGGAAATTCGCGTGCTGCTAGACGTCTTTATGAAGAACGACACCCGAACCGTATCATCCCGCATCATTCAATTTTTGCCCGTCTTCACCAACGTCTTAGTGAAACGGGAAATTTAAAAAAACGGACGACTGATAACGGGCACCCATCTACAGTGAGAACTCCACAATTTGAAGAAATGGTACTAAATGAAATTGAGGAACATCCTACTACAAGCACCAGAAAAATTGCGTTTGCTTTAAACATTAGTCAGGCCACAGTTTGGAGAATATTGAAAGATCAACTGTTGTATCCATATCACATTCAACGGGTGCAGGCACTTTTGTCGGCAGATTTTCCGCAAAGAGTGGCTTTTTGTCAATGGATGCAACACAAAATCGTACAAAATCCTGACTATTTGACTCAAATATCCTTCACCGACGAGACTACTTTCTCTAGAAACGCGATTATTAATTTCCATAATAATCACATATGGGCCGAAGAAAATCCGTACGAACTAGTGAATGCCCATCATCAACATCAATTCTCTGTCAATGTGTGGGCCGGAATTGTTGGAGATCACTTGATAGGTCCACATTTTTTACCGATGCGGTTAAATGGCGAGGTATACCGCAATTTTCTTGAAGAGGAGCTACCACTACTGCTGGAAGAAGTTCCGTTGCAATTAAGATTGCAAATGTATTTTATGCATGACGGTGCTCCAGCGCATTTTAGTTTAGTTGCTCGCGAGTTTTTGGACAATACGTATCCAGATCGGTGGATAGGACGGGGAGGTCCACAACCGTGGCCTCCTCGGTCTTCAGACTTAAATTCTTTGGACTTCTTTCTCTGGGGTCACCTTAAATCATTAGTTTATACGACTTCCATTGAAAATGTCGATGAACTGAGAAATCGTATTATCGCAGCTTTTCAAACAATTCGAAATACCCCTGGTATTTTAGAACGGACTCGCCAGTCAATACGACGGAGGATAGAAGCTTGTATTGCAGTTGAGGGCGGTCATTTTCAACAGTTAGTATAAGTTAATTTTGTTTTACTAATTATTTTGTTAATTTACAATAAAAAAACATTAATTATGTTAACTTACTATTAAACATTGTACAACTTTAGAACTAAGCGATTTTGGACATATGTTCTTATGAACTTTTATGATCAAAATAACCCCAGGAATCAGTGCTTAAAGTTTGTCCCATATATTGAGAATCACCCTGTTATATTTTCGACTGGTGCATTCAATTTACAGTTCTCGTGTCGATATATAGAACAACTCTGAAGATCACAACCTTGGCATCCGTCATCGCAGAATAGACGGAAATATTCGCGTGTGTCCCAAACGAAATTTGTTTGAACAGAACGACGATTCCTCCTTTCATCTTATTGCGGCATCTCGGTCGCAATTCCACGAGCGATCTCTTTGTCTGCTATTTTCGTTTTTCCCCCCAATTCTTTTGTTTCTCTTTTTTGCCACCCCTCTCCGCCTTCTCAGCACTTTAGAGGGCTCGTCTCTTCGGTTTGTTTTCCTCGATTTCTGATCTCGCGCTGTCGTCCCCGGACTCGTCTTTTAGTTTTTTCGCCCCCCGCGTTGTTGGGGAAGTGGTTTCATTAAAGTTCGGGATTTTTCGAATTCCAGCCGAGGAGCGGACGGCGCCGGTTCTTTTGATCAACAGATGGCGGCGGCAGCGGGGCGATGTCTGATGAGGAACGGAGGGTGGGGGGAGGAAGCGGTTTCCGCGTTCTCTCTTGGGTTGTATGCGATGCGGTTGCGGTCGAGTTTACGTCAGTAGAAAAGGGGATGTATTACGCTTGCGTAGGCAGGGGACGGGGGATTAATGTAATTTCTGTGGGGAATATACCGGGTGGTGCAATTTGTTGCAAGCCAATCATTTTGTTTTGGTGATTAAAATTAAACATGAATGTACACACAGAAAACAGTTTCTTCATGCAAATAAATCTTCCTCGAATCAAGTAAACGGTTAACGTGAAAAAAAAAAAAAATGCTGATACTGTAACGTTTTCGGGAAGCTGGCCAAAAAAGGCTTTCACTGCCTGGGGTATGTCATTAATAGAGACCGGATTATATGCAAAGAAAAACTGGAATATATGCGCATATATATGCATCGATTTTTGAGAAAATATGCATAAACCTGAGGCATATATGCAAAAAAATTGCGACTATATCCAAAAATTTTACATAAAATAAATAAGAGCAGAAATTTAAACATTAACTTTATTGCATGAAATTTTTTCACAACATATTTCTAAAACAATTTATAATTAAATGTTTTTCAAAATTGTGTAGAAGAAAGTTTTGTCTTCTATCAGAATACATATGTTTCGAAATATAGAAAAGCTTCTTTCAACATCCACAGATACATATTAGTGCATTTTTTAACTTTGCAACACACTCTAAACTAAAATTAAAGTCGAAATCGTTTACTGTTTCACCTTCCAAAATTTTCTTAACTTTCTGCAATTTCAAATACCCCGAATTTTTATTTATCACTTTTTTAAATTTATCGTATATAGAATTACCTATTGTACCCTTAACCTTCTTACATAGCATATCAAATTCGTCTACTATTTCCACTGATTCCGAGAACGACATCCCTTGCGTTTCTAGTTTACGAATGGAACTTGAAACAAAGCTATAATTTGACTTAATATACAAACGGTTTTGTAGCAATTCTGTTGATCTTTTTACAGTTTTCTAAAGCAATGCAGCCAGCAGTGATTTCAAGAATTACATTTTTTATTCCTTCAAAATTATCGGCGAAAAAAATTGCAGCCTCTAACCATGTACCCGATCTCGTAATAATCGGTTCAGGAGGTAACTTAACACAGGGAAGTCGCTCCTTATAAAATTGGATTCGTAAAGGGGATTGATTCCTAATGTCTTCGGCTACACGATTGAACCCATGAGCTAAACAAGTGGTATGAATAATGTTACTATAATTTTTTTTTAAATTTTGCGCGGCTTTTATCATGTGTGGTGTAGCGTCGGACAACATTAGTAAAATTTTTTCACAAGGTATACTTCCAGGTAAAAAGAAATTTGATAAACCTTCTTGAACGAATTGGACAATGGTCACATTATTTGTTTTTTGAAGTTCTTTACAGTAAATTAAATATGATTTACCTACAATATCTTCATGAAGAATTCCTATTAACAAATAGGAAATATAACGGTCACGTTTATCCGTACTTGCCTCTACCATGATATAAATAAAATTATTCCCCTACCAATTGTTGAATTTCTGCTATTGTTTGCTGGTAACAAGATGTGACATAATTTTTTCGTAAGGTGCTTTCGTCAGGTATATTATGTTTGCAATATGTTTGCAGAAATGATTTTAAATTAACATTGTATATTAACGTAGTATATTGTTCTTGTTCTGAGTTTCGTGAAGTTGATGCTACACATTGACGTATAGATTGCTGCACACATGCGGCTCGCTTTAGTTTTTCACATTTTCCAATATGTGATGGAGTTTTAGCGTGTTGATCAATCAGGTATTTTCTCTCAGAAGACACCTACAACAATAATTGTCATTTTATATCAAAAGTTAAAGAATTTAAAAACAATTGTAAAGCTTTTAGTAAAATTAAACTTACCAGTTTACTGCAGGCTCGACAAAATATTTTGTCGCCATCCTTTACCAGTTCAGGATATGGCTTAATCCATTAAGAAATTTTGTTCGCTATACTCTTTGTATGTACGCACAGTATTTAAAAACGTAACACAATTACATGGTGTGTCGTTCAAAGATATTCAATGAATGAATAGTTTATTTGGGAATTAATAATGATAAAACGTATTTACCACATCCCTTCTGCTAGGCGAAATTAAACACGTACAGTTCTTGGAAAAAAAGTATTAGAGAAACCAATGTAAAAGATTTATCGTTCTGAGAATTGTCGGTTGTCGATCTACATTAGGAATTACTAGGAATTTTTACTAATAGAAAGGATAAGAAAAAGCTTAAATATGCAACTTTTGTAAAAATATGCATAGAAATGCCTAAATATGCAATATATGCAATCACTAATTAGCGCTAATTAACTTTAATTAGTGGAATACGTCTACATATAGACTATAATTAAAGATGTGCAAAAAATAAAATATATGCACTTTGCATATAATGCGGTCACTACTTATAACATAGATTTAATTCTGACAAAATTGTCAGAATTAAATCTATGTTCTCCACTGGTAAATACCAGTGGAGTTTTGACACCGTATGTACATAATTCTCCATACCCATAATTTTTTACTCACCATATGTTGCCGACATTCCCTTGTATTTCCCGTTCCAAAGTACAATTCTTGCTCCCGTTTCCTCTCGTCACGTTAACTGCGTACGTTTCCGCGAAAATGTCGACGCGTATGTTACTTTCATACACGCCTGGATGGCGGCCGTCAGCTGAAGATGCGCCTCGGTTTTTCGGGCCACTGAATTTGAATTTTGCGCGATATAACATTTTCAAAATTAAATTTCCACGAATCCAGATATGCAGGGACGCAATTGGCTGTGCTGTACTGTGGAAAGAAACTTTTTTCTTTGTTATTGTGGATAAAGAGGAGGACAGTGTTTATGATTATTAGAGACCGGATTATATGCAAAGTGCATATATTTTATTTTTTGCAATTAGTGCCGTAACCATACCATTTATCCCACTAGTGCCGTAATAGGGTCTATTACAGCACTAGTTGCGTAATAGAAATGGAACATTTAAGCAGATTTATTTTAAGTTGGTCACATTGCAACAGAAATGGAGATGTCAATATGACATTTTGTAAGCAAGTTTGAGGTTATTAGATTAAAATTCATTGTAAGATTTGATATTTTAATTAATTTTGAAATAGTACAACTATTATAAACATTTATATTAACGTTTGAATTATCTTTCGAAGTGATAGTGATACCGTGTGCAGTAGAAACATTCTGTTGAAAATTATCGTTCTCTGCGATAGTGATATTGCTTCTGTTGGAGTACTCAAACTGTGAACTATTCCCAGAAGTTCCAGGTAGATTCACATTATTTTCCTGTGCAAACATATTTCCAACATCAATTTTATTTTTCATAGAAGAGGCAACGTAACCTTCAGCAACAGCCGTGCTTTTCCAGCCACCTAATCGTTTTATAGTTAAAATATCACCTCCAGTATTTGCTATATGTGTCGCACTGGATCTTCTAAAACAATGTCCTGTATAAAGATGAGGATCTGGTAAATGAAGAAAACTGGCAATTTGTTTAGGAACATTTCCCATGGTGTTAATACCGATGGGGCTATTAATTAAGCAGCCATGACGATAAGTTAGAAAAAAACGTTTGTGAGTAACTGTTTTAGGGCGCAGATTATTATATTTTTTTATAAGTTCCATGCAGTTTACATCAGTCACTGCGAACATTCTGGGTACATTGTTTTTTGTTTTAGGTATGTTGACTATAATGGAATCGGAATTATATTGAAGATCTTCGACACATATATTAATTAATTCTTCTCGCCTACAGGCTTCATTATATCCTATTATCAAAATAACCTAGAATATAAAGAATTTACAAAAAAAGGAACGAAATAAAATCAACACTAACCTTTATAGCTAAGTATATTTTATCATCGGCTTATTTCAAAAATCTATGAATATCTTCTTCTTCTAAAATTTTAGATTTTTTTGTTTGATAACCTTTAGATAGCCGTTTTAATAATGCTTGAAGTTTCATATATTTTGATATATCCGCATTTCTATGTACATTTAAACACGATCTTAACATCGAATAAATCGACCATAATGATGACGATTTATAATCTTTACGTAGCATTTCAAAATAAGCAAGTAAGACGTTCTCAGAAATATGAAGAATTTCCTTTTCTTTGCACCATTTTTCAAAATTTTTGTATCGCTTTTGATACATAGTGTACGATTTCTCCGGAAGTAAATTATTAATGGTTTTTTCAGCAATTTGCCGTATTTCAGGCGGAGTGCATGAAAAAGTTGTAGAACTTATATTAAATATTATAATATAGTTACTTTAGTAATATAATATATAACAAATTTCAAAAATGTGTCAATTTTAAATTAACTTGTCAATTTAAATCTTGTGCCAAACCAAGGTGACAACCGCCACAAAATTTCCCTAGATTATCAAATTTTTCTCGTTTTGCTTTTACAAAAAGAGAAATTTTAAAACTAATTGCAAAAAATAGCATAAAAGACACGTTTCATTTGATATTAAAGCACTCATTCAGTTAAGAAACTCGTGGCTACGCCACTCGTTTCTTAAACTCTGAATTCATACTTTGAAACGTCAAAATGAAACTTTTAATATACTATTTTGCGTATCTTTAATTATAGTCTATATGTAGACATATTACACTAATTTAATAAATTAATTAGCGCTAATTAGTGATTGCATATATTGCATATTTAAGCTTTTTCTTATCTTTTCTATTAGTAAAAATTCCTAGTAATTCCTAATGTAGATCGACAACTGACAATTCTCAAAACCATAAATCTTTTACATTGGTTTATCTAATACTTTTTTTGCAAGAACTGCGCTTGTTTAATTTCGCCTAGCAGAAGGGATGTGGTAAATACGTTTTATTATTATTAATTCCCAAATAAACTATTCATTCATTGAATATCTTTAAGCTAAACAGCATGTAATCGTGTTACGTTTTTAAATACTGTGTGTACATACAATGAATATAGCGAACAAAATTTCTTTATGGATTAAGCCATATCCTGAACTGGTAATGGACGACGATAAAATATTTTGTCGAGCCTGCAGTAAACTGGTAAGTTTTATTTTACTAAAAGCTTTACAATTGTTTTCAAATTCTTTAACTTTTGATATAAAATGACAATTGTGATTGTAGTTGTCTTCTGAGAGAAAATACCTGATCGATCAACACGCTAAAACTCCATCACATATTGGAAAATGTGAAAAACTAAAGCGATCCGCATGTGTGCAGCAATCTATACGTCAATGTGTAGCATCAACTTCACGAAACTCAGAACAAGAAGAATATAATACGGATCTGTGTAACGTATTAATTTTCGTTTAACATACCATTAGCAAGATTAAATAATGTTAATTTGAAATCATTTCTGCAAAAATATTGCAAGCATAATATACCTGACGAAAGTACCTTACGAAAAAAATATGTCACAGCTTGTTACCGGCAAACAATAGCAGAAATTCGACAATTGGTAGGGAATAATTTTATTTATATCATGGTAGACGAAAGTAGGGATAAGTGTGGCCGTTATATTGCCCATTTGTTAATAGCAAGTCTTCATGAAGATATTGTAGGTAAATCATATTTAGTTTATTGTAAAGAGCTGCAAAAAACAAATAATGTGACCATTGCCCAATTCGTTCAAGAAGGTTTATCAAATTTCTTTTTACCTAAAAGTATACCTTGTGAAAAAAGTTACTAATGCTGCCCGACGCTGCACCATACACGATAAAAGCCGCGCAAAATTTAAAATTTTTTTATAGTAACATTATTCATACCACTTGTTTAGCACATGGGTTCAATCGTGTAGCCGAAGACATTAGGAATCAATTCCCTTTGATTAATGATTTAATTAGCAATGTTAAAAAAGTATTTTTAAAAGCACCTTTACGAATCCAATTTTATAAGGAGCGACTTCCCGGGTGCTAAGTTGCCTCCTGAACCGATTATTAGGTTAGAGCCTGCAAATTTTTTCGCCGATAATTTTGAAGGAATAAAAAATGTAATTCTTGAAATCACTGCTGACTGCATTGCTCTAGAAAACTGTAAAAAGATAGTAACATCAACAGAATTGCTACAAAACCTTTTGTATATTAAGTCAAATTATAGCTTTGTTCAAGTTCCATTCGTAACTAGAAACGCAAGGGATGTCGCTCTCGGAATTAGTCGAAATAGTAGACGAATTTGATATGCTATGTAAGAAGGTTAAGGTTACAATAGGTAATTCCCTATACGATAAAATTTAAAAAGTGATAAATGAAAAATGCGGGGTATTAATATTGAAGAAAGTTAAGAAACTTTGGGAAGGTGAAACGGTAAACGATTTTCGACTTTAATTTTAGTTTGGATGTATTGCAAAGTTAAAAATGCACCAATTACATCTGTGGATGTTGAAAGAAGCTTTTCTATTTCGGAAACATATGTATTCTGATAGAAGACAAAACGTCTTTTACACAAATTTTTGAAAAACATTTAACTAATAACTGTTTATTACAAAAAGTCGCTCATAATCTCCAAAATCTATTAAGGATAAGGTATACGGGAATGCTCATATAAAGTGAATAGGGGATGAATATTTACTTCCTAATTCCGAATTAAAATACAAGGTGTTCTATTTAAAAAAATGAGTTTTCTGCATTTGAAAGATATGTCATTGTGTTCCTCAGTTTTGAACACCGCTGTATGTTAGAATGTAAAGTGTGTGTACCGTTTCTTAGAGTTAATATCTACATTCATAACATAGCAAATTTGGAGTCTCTACTTGCAAGTATTAACCGAGAAATATTATTTCTCAATGATGCAAGTGATTATGAGTAAAAAAAAAGAAAACTTTAAATAACTCAAAAACGGCAAACATGTAGCTATAGGAATAGCTAATGGAAAACTGATGTATTTATAGTTGTTAGAATCCAAAAATGAATAAAAAATTATATATCATTCATTAAATAATAAGAAAGGTTGACATCAGATTTTCCGGTCACCGGAAGTGATAATTTTTTGGTTAAGGATATTTTACATTTTAGTTCCAATCGAACAGATAATGGTGACAAAATCTCAATATAAGTAAATAGTAGAACATCATAAACTTTTAATGAACCACTTATGTAGAATACTTTGTGTATATTATTCCACTTTTAAATTCTAGTAAGAAAAGGAAGATTTCTGGAGCTTAGATTCGCATTTAATTTACTAAAGTGCGTAACAATAGGAAACAAATGCATAGGTAACTCATACCCGAGACTACATTTCCATCGCAAATCAACTGAATTGGCAAACCATGAGCTCTTATCAGGGCTACCTGATGACGGCAGTAAGACACCTGCCGAATGTCAACAGACCGAGCGAAACAGCCTAAACATCAAAACTCATATTAAAGTCAATTGTATCGAACAGATACTGGTGCCAAAATCTAAATATAAGTAAATAATAGATCATAAACTTTTAATGAACCAGTTACGTGGAATACCCTGTATACATATGCGCATATATTCCAGTTGTTCTTTGCATATAATCTGGTCTCTAATAATAAATAATAATTAGGCCGAAATTGATAGGTTAAATTTTGAAGATTAACAATGTTTGTTAAATAGTATTATACGTGAATTTTCCTTTTAAACTATCGGCCATTATTTAACCGAGTTAAAATTTTCGCAGATATGATACAGACGTCGATCATAGGGATGTCAATTATTTCCTTAACGTGAATGGAGTACAGAGAGAAAATTTAGTCTTTGAGAACGTTGATGGTTATCAATTGTGCAAATCATTCACTGGGTACGGCCTATCACAAATCCAATTCTACCACTCTCTCTCTCCCCCCTCATACTCCGAGCTTCGTACCGTCGAAATTCACACAGACATTTAATATTGGACAATTGTGCCGTACCGGACAACGGCAATAGCGTTGGCGAAAAGCACGTACCTCGGTAACGGCGTTACTATAAATTCGCGTCCGGTATTCGCGTGATCTCGTTCGCGATTATGGGGGCGTTCTACCCCGTTCCCCCCACCTCTTTATTCCGTCGCGTCCGCTATTGGCTACGCGGCCGACATTGTTGTAACAATTTATACGGAACGTACACACGCTGGGAGAGCTTAGCAGAGTCCGACGATGGGCGATCTACTGTGACCGTAGTTAATTTGGATGTATTGTTTTTGCGGTCGTTTGGAAGTGTTGCAGATTTACCGGGCTCGCTCTGAAAGTATTCCAGTTTTAGAGTTGATCACGTTTTGGGGATAATATTGCGAAATCATAATCGGAACGTTTATATTTAACGCCAACAAGTCCAATTTTTCGATTTGGTTCTATGAATAAAGCAAAAGATATTTTATAACAAAATCATTTTCCAAATTACCTTATGGATAAAATATTGAAACAAAGAATATTCCTTCTTTTATAATAAATCAACAAAAAATATAAGAGATAATCAAGCAATCATAAAATATATAAAAATCCTTACGCAAGACACCCATCTGCAACAATAATTATTAGAAACCTGTTTAATTGAAACCTGAACAAAACTCAAAATATCTACAAACTTCTCCTAGACCCCTCACCACAAACAACACTAAACTGGACGTACGTTTCGGTAGCAAAGCAGTTTAGTACAGTTTGTGGTGAGGGGTCTAGGAGAAGTTTGCAGCATTACCAGTACCACAGTTTGGCGTATTTTTGTCATCAAAATATCTACATTCACATTCATTTGCTATTCCAAGCTTACTGAGATGTCCTTCTCGTTTACTATGGCCTGAAAGAAAAATACCCAACAGGGAATGCCATTTCTTCGATTCATAAGAAATCGCACGCATTTAAATTACAGATATTCTTGATCTAACCTAAGAAGCAATGTACTTTTCTTTTCGCTATTCTTAACGTTGTCACGGGAATTTGTATTAATTTTAGGTTAAATTTATTTAGTGTAAATCGTTAATTTTGAGTTTTCATTGATTTTCTTTTCAATTGTTTTTTTTTTGTGATCTGTCTAGCTGTAAGAGTCCTTTTCGCCGCGCGTCGTCAGTGAAAACATCGTTCCCACGCGCTACACAGTTGGTTTACCCAGAATCTAATCCGTGCCCTACAAAAGTCATCACGTACCCCATACCTGGAGAGATTCCGCTTTCTGCTTTCTGCCTGCTACACTAGAGTGTCGGCCGACGGCAGATCTTGTGTGGTTTCCATTTATTACGTTGGAGCGTCGGCCTTTGGCTGCACCTCGCATAATTTCCACATACCGTTTTATTGCATTAGAGCAGGGGTCGGCAACCTTTTTCGGACGGCGGGCCATTTTCAAAATAATTTTTTTTATGCGGGCCGCACATTCAAATGTAACTTAAATAGTGCTTTTATATCATATGCGAGTATAAATATTATTAAAAATAAATATAGAAAAAAAATATTTTTTATTGACATGCTATAATAACAATAATGTCAGAGAACAAATTTTACAATTCAAATTATATTGGTACTTTGGCGGGCCGCGAAAAAGTTGCAAAGGGCCGCAGGTTGCCGACTCCTGCATTAGAGTGTCGGCCTGCGGCTGATCTTGTATGCCTTTCGTTTATTACGTTGGAGTGTCGGCCTTCGGTTGCATCTCGCGTAATTTCTGCTCCGATTTCGTTACGCTAGAGCGTCGGCCTGCGGCTGATCTTGTGTGATTTCCGTTTATTACGTTGGAGCGTCGGCTTTAGGCTGCATCTCGCGTAATTCCCGCCATTCCGTTTTGTTGCATTAGAGTGTCGGTTTACGGTTGATCTTGTATCACTTCCGTTTATTTCCATTTCTACGTTGGCTTTCGGCTGTGCCTCACGTAATTCCCGCATCCCGGTTTGTTGTATTAGAGTGTCGGCCTATGGCTGCTCTTGTATCACTTCCGTTTATTGCGTTAGAGCGTTGGCATTCGGCTGCACCTCGCGTAATTCGCGCATCTTGTTTCGTTGCGTAAGAGTGTAGGCCTACGGCTGATCTTGTGTGCCTTCCGTTTAATACGTTGGAGTGTTGGCCTTCGGTTGCATCTCGCGTAATTTCTGCTCCAGTTTCGTTACGCTAGAGTGTCGGCCTATGGCTGATCTTGTGTGATCACTTCCGTTTATTTCCGTCTATTGCGTTGGAGCGTTGGCTTCTGGCTGCATCTCGCGTAATTCCCGCATTCCGTTTGTTGTTGCATTAGAGTATCGGTCTACAGCTGATCTTGTATCACTTCCATTTATTTCCATTTCTACGTTGGCTTTCGGCTGTGCCCCGCGTAACTCCCGTATCCCGTTTTATTTTATCAGAGTGTCGGCCTATGGCTGATCTTGTATCACTTCCTTGTGCCTTCCGTTTATTTCCGTTTATTGCGTTGGAGGGTTGGCTTTGGGCTGTATCTCGCGATAATTTCCGCTATCTTTATGAGCGTTAGATGTCGGCCTGCTGGGTGATCTGTGTGCCTTCCGTTTATTACGTTGGAGTGTCGACCTTCGGTTGCATCTCGCGTAATTTCTGCTCCAGTTTCGTTACGCTAGAGCGTCGGCCAACGGTTAATCTTGTGTGACTTCCGTTTATTTCCGTTTATTACGTTGGAGCGTCGGCTTTCGGCTGCATCTCGCGTAATTCCCGCATCCCGTTTTGTTGCATTAGAGTGTCGGTCTACAGCTGATGTTGTATCACTTCCGTTTATTTTCATTTCTACGTTGGCTTTCTGCTGTGCCTCGCGTTATTCCCGCATCCCGTTTTGTTGCATTAGAGTGTCGGCCTATGGCTGATCTTGTATCACTTCCGTTTATTTCCGTTTATTGCGTTGGAGCGTTGGCATTCGGCTGCACCTCGCGTAATTCGCGCATGCCGTTTCGTTGCGTAAAAGTGTTGGCCCACGGTTGATCTTGTGTGTCTTCCGTTTATTACGTTGGACTGTCGGCCTTCGGTTGTATCTCGTGTAATTTCTGCTTTCCATTTCGTTACGCTAGAGCGTCGGCCAACGGCTAATCTTGTGTGACTTCCGTTTGTTTCCATTTATTACATTAGAGTGTTGGCCACCGGCTAATCTCACGTTATTTTCACTCTTTTCTCGATGTAGAAATTCAGACGTCGACTTTCGCCTTTACCATTTATGAATGATGCACAACGCGTATTTCTTATCCGTCATTAGAATACGAGTTCACTAATTTAATTATTTTTAAATGTTTAAAGCGCGGAATTTACTACTTCAGTTACTGACACTAGTTTTATCCTGTAAGTAATTAGAATCACCAGCGTCAAACAGTTTATTTCATGTTATCATTTTCTTTGTACATATTTGCAATACTATTGTTCTGTTCAATATTCACTTGCCAGTATACATGCATTTTTATTTATATATTTGTATCTAAATATATATAGCTTTGTGAAGGAATTCATCATAAAGCTCAATAACAGGAGCGAGTGGAATCATAACACTATCTTGAACTTGAATAGAAATTCCATCAAATGGTATACTGATGGCTCCAAAACGGCAGAGGGAACTGGAATAGGAATATATGGGCCTAGAACCACATATTTCGAAAGCTTGGGAAAATATCCAAGTATATTTCAGGCGGAAATACACGCTATTGAAAGATGTATTCAGTTCAATATGGATAGAAATTATCGAAAGCAGGAGATTATCATCATTGTCTGATAGTCAAGCAGCCGTCAAGGCGCTGAGCTCATATGAAATCAGTTCCAAGATGGTCTGGGAATGTCTAGGGAAATTAAATGAGCTAGGCAAAAGGAATAAAGTAACCCTCCTGTGGGTTCTGGGTCACACAGGAGTGGAACGAAACGAAATAACGGATAACCTCGCAAAGAAGGGACTGGAATGCCTTTTGTAGGGCCTGAACCCTTTTGCGGGTTAAGTAGCAGTACAATACTGAAGAAACTAAAAATAGAAATCGAGCAGAGAAAATCCAGCTACTGGGAAAATCTCGAGGGAATGAGGCAAAGTAAAATTCTTCTGGGAACTTATAACCAGAAGAGATTTACAGAATGCATCAACCTGAGTAAGAACAACGTTCGCATATTAACAGGAATACTTTCAGGCCAGTGTAGACTGAAAGGACACCTGAGTAAGCTTGGATTGGAAAAGGAATCTGAATTTAGATTTTGTGGGGAACAGGTTGAAACACCTATCCACCTCCTCTCAAACTGCGTAGCACTGTGCAACTCGAGGGCGTTGCACCTGGGAGCATGTGAAATCGAAGAGGGAGACTTACCTAGACTGGGGCACTCTGATATCCTACACTTTCTAAAAAGGAATAGGATTGGAAGGCCAGCTGTAAACAGCAAGAATAGGGGACGCAACAGATCTTTGAGGTCGCAGTGTAACATCACTCGTCTATTTACATACGTACATACATACATCTAAATATAGAACTCATCTGTTTACATCTGTGCATCTTTTTTTGTCCAACCGTTGTTTTGTGGAATAAACATTATTGTATTTAAAACACTTATCATTTCACATATCGTAGAAAGTTGCATATACTCTGGGCAGGATTGCACTCCAACATTGACGCCACCTCATTAGGGTTAACTTCACATGATTATTGTAACGTGAACATATGTACGCCAACTGTTTTGGGCTGCTAGTACCAGCGCTATCTTTGGCAGTTTTCTCCGTAAATCATCATCGACCATTTGTAGGCAACCACTTCTGCGTATTTAAAGATAAACAATACAGGGAGCTTTCCTATCAGGTCTTGAGGCACGAAATATTTAAGATAAGACTAGATTTAATTACGCCCATCTCCTCCTCCCACCTCCCACACAGACGACGTTACATATTTTCTCATATTCGTAATTGACTTGTTCAGTGTTATCCGCACCTAAATCTCATTGATACTGCATCAGCTGGCGTTTATTCTATATTATATGTGCATCCAATCGTCTGCAGCTAAACTATATTCCGTTCTACGTGTACAGCAGCAACACGTGCGTCGTTTTTCTTCAACGCTCACCTAATGAGCCTTCCTTACACAGGCCAGTCCTGGTCGAGACATCTGTTACTTGACGTGCCCAGCAACAGCTAATATCTTCCGGGACCATTTTTCTTTCTCACACCAGGGAAATTCCGGAATCACGTACCGAGAGTTCTAACCGACCCCACAGAACGTCGCGAGTCGAAGAAGCGAAACGCAATTTGGAGCCTTCGGGAAATTCCAGCGGCAGGTAGCTGTAGGCATCGACTCGAGATGCGCTTAATTGCCGGAATAGTTCTTCTTTTGATCCGTAGCGAGCGAATGGCGTCGCTGTGGAGGCGAAAAGTTTGTGAAAGATGGAGGAAAAAGGCGAGGAGGTCATCATAACATTTTTAGAGGTTATGTTATCTATTTTTTTTTTCAACTAATTTTAGTTGAACATTAAATTTGATCATCATTGGCACTTGTAAAATTGAATCTAGTTCCGGAAAATATTGACCATCCAATCCATTACCAATGTTTACTGTTAATTTTCTAAATGAACTTCAATTACAATACGGTTAGAGTCGATGATATATGTGCATGTAGCTAGTTTCAGTTTAGCGTTAATAATATTTCGAATCAGTAAGCTGGGAATATTAGAATAACGGCTGATTAACTGTGCAAATAACAAAAGCGCTGTGATTTTATCTGCTTACGTGTGAAATATGATATATAGTGAATGGGTTTTAACATGAGGCAGATATAATGAATTTGTATGCCCGCCAAAATATTGTACAGGGTGTGGCAACTATCTGTATATAACTAAATTATTACAATCCATCTTAAACCCCTAATTACTATATGAAATCGAAATGCTTCCACTCTAATTCAATAATTTTCCCTATGATTATTATTAATAATAATAAAAACATAATAACTCGGCCAGCTATCAATTACGTTTGCGTCCATGGAGGGCTTTAGTTATTTCTCAACATTCGCCAAGGAGCAAAGGAAAATCATGGAGAAACTTTATTCTGGGAGCAGAACCTCTGAAATAGCTCCAGACCTTGTTACTGATGCCAGCAAATTATTATTATTATCCTTTTGAATTTGGAAGAGACAGCTGCCATGTCCTTCAGTTCCAATTGCTGTGCCTTCTTCAAGGTAGCTCCTAGGCTCTTTGCATTGGATTAACGTAAGGAACTGAATGCAAATAAAACAACAGCAGTACTTATTTTAATATTTAACAATAACTTACTTTTAATTACTCTAATCAATAGTAATCAGATCGAAGAAGACCAACAGGTCAACACAGAGTGTTAAAATAGGCACTTCAGACAACTAGCCCTACACCGAGAGAAAAAAAGTGTTGTATTAACTAATAAAATGGTGTATTGAACACTTTTTTCTTTTTCAATATGAGCAATGATATTGTAGTGTTAATGCAATACGTAAAAAAATGTTAAATTGCGTTAGTTAACTGAATAATAATAAATGTTATATAAGAAACAGACTACGCGTGATTCTTTGAACATGTACTTAATTTTCCATTAGCAATTTGTACCTGCTAATTGAATAATACAACAACATTATCCCAACACAGTTAATTGTTGTAGACACACGAAGTAATAATTGTCTCTATAGTTTTATAATATTGGTTTAGCACTGGTAAAACTTATATTGTTTCATTTAACCTACCTGTAGTATTCATCGAATGACTATTTATATGTAATTCAACACTTTTAGATAGTTATACGAAAAAGATTTTCTTGTTAGTGGAACCATTTTCGATTTTGCTTAAAATCACGTTACTGATCGGGCGAGTTTTTAATTTCATCGATGGATCCATCGATTACTGTATCATTAATGTAATAAACAGAAATACACTGCAATCGATGGATCTATCGATGAAATTAAAAATCCGCCCGCACATTCAGCAATTAGTCCATTGATAGCAACGCATAGCTATATATTTCCTAATCACCAAGACTATAGTAGGTAATAGAAGGAACACATTGATATTAACGGATTAAGCTTTTGTTGGCTGAATGCCATCATTGCCCATAAAGTTCCAAGGCTACCTTTACAGCTGTGTATGGATATCTTCGGGACTTCCATTAATACATCATATCGGTAGCAAGAACAGCGCGGTTATCACCTGTGTTGTAGATCTTCAATTGGAAAATATGTATGTAATTTTATGAGATTAAGCATTTGGAGACTGCCTCGAGCGAAAGGTAAGTATTAGTAGCTTGGGAATAGTGTAATCTCATTGGAAATTATCACTGTTAAAGACACATACAATGTAAATTACGTAATACTTTTCGTACTTTTCGCAGATTAAAACAACGGTGGCTGAGGATCACAATTTTTATACTTCTAAGATCATACGGGCCATCACGCTGTATGCTTAGCGAAAAAGGGAAATCCCGTGCTTAATTGCCTTTAGTTAGTATAAGGCAAACCACGCGGTGCAGCTATATTAACGCCTTACTATGTGTGATGTTTTACTCTTTTCAATTTTTGATTTTAATTTAAAATAAATCAAATTTTCAAACCATATAATTACAAAATTGCCTATCAAAACAGAAACAAACTACAAAACCAAATCTATTCAAAATTAAAAACAAAAATTGAAAAAAGTAAAACATCACACATAGTTTATAAAATAGACTGTCAAAATTCTAATGGTGTATATATATACACTGAGAGAAATGAAATGGTTATTTCAACATTTTTCGTAGTGTCACGAATTTGAGCATTCATTTAACCATGTTGCATTTAAGTGAATCATATGCTCCTATTTGAAACAAACATATTTATATTGTTGCACACTTTAGAGTTAATTTAACAAGAGTATAGTGTTCAGGCGTAACCAATATTTTATCTTGTTGGTTTAATCCCACAAATTGTCGATTTGACATTTGAAAAAAGTGTCCTTTAAATATTTACTATCGGTGTTAACTCAATAAAATGTAATATTTAATACTATTACATATAGGTGATCGCACATGCGTATAGTCGGTCAGTATCCAACCTCCGTAGCAATAAGACCTATGTTTGTAAGTTTCTGTAACATTAATATTGAATAATAAAAATAATCAACACCCATCGCGGAGTATATATATAACATGGTGCAGTTAGAATAAAAAACAAACAAAATACAAAAAAAAATCAGTGAAAGGAAGAAAAAGTGCAACAAATTATAAAAAAAGGGTCAGAAAGGAACAAAACAAAATGGAGAATGTATCTCAACCCGAGAAGATGAAAATGGAGGGCGATCTAGCAAAAAATTGGAGGCAATTCAAAGAAGATTGGGAATTATATTCTACCGCGAGTGGTTGCAATGAGAAAACAGCCGAAATACAAGCAGCGACGCTGTTACACTGTATACGAAAGGAAGTTCGGGAAATTTTAAATAATATTGAAATTACGCTGGAAAACACATCGATCGACAGCCGGATGCAGGAGCAAGACAGAAGACACGTTTCACCCAAGGGCCGCACAAGGATGGAAGATAATTGGAAAGAGGTGAGCGGCAAATTCAAATAAGGTCGTTTGTAACGGATTCGAACAATTCTAGAACAGGTCGGTGTACACGTTGTAATTTTACGCATGCGCAAAAACAGTTGTCCAGCTTATGGTAAAATATGTCATAAATGTAATCGTAAAAATCATTTTGCCTCTAATTGTTTAAGTAAATCGATTAATATGATAAAAACCAATTCCTTTGAAAATAATTATTATTTGCTGGGTAGTATTACGAGATCGGTAAATGCTGATAACGAATTTTGGTTAAATGTTGTTATTAATGATTTGTTATGAAACGTTAAATTGTACTTTCCTTTCAAATATATGAATAAAGCCTTTATAATTTTTTAGTTATGTTATTAAGCTAATATAAGTTTAGTATATAATGCCGTACATGTTTTTCTTCTATTACCTACTATAGTCTTCCTAATTAGGCAATATATGGCTATGCGTTGCTGTCAATGGACTAATTGCTGAATGTGCGGGCAGATTTTTAATTTCATCGATAGATCCATCGATTACAGTGTATCTCTCTGTATTACATTAATGATACAGTAATCGATGGATCCATCGATGAAATTAGAAACTCGCCCGATCAGTAAACGTGATTTTAAAGCAAAATCGAAAATGGTCCCACTAACAAGAAAATCTTTTTCGTATAACCACCTAAAGGTTTGAATTACATTGCAAATAGTCATTCGAATGAATACTACAGGTACGTAAATGAAACAATATAAGTTTTGAATTAACATTTTATAGTACTAACCAATATTATAAAATTATAGAGACAATTATTACTTCGTGTGTCTACAACAAGTAACTGTGTTTGGGATAATGTTGGTGTACTATTCAATTTAGCAGGTAGAAATTGTTAATGGAAAATTAAGTACATGTTCAAAGAATCACGCGTAGTCTGTTTCTCATAAACATTTATTTGTTATTCAGTTAACTAACACCAATTAAACATTTTTTACGTATTGCATTAACACTAACATATCATTGCTCATATTGAAAAAGAAAAAAGTGTTCAATACACCATTTTATTAGTTAATACAACACTTTTTTTCTCTCGGTGTAGGTGAAGCCATGCAATATTTGGAAAATAGAATAAAAGGACACAAATGTAATAAAAATCATACAGCTTTAAAAAAAACATGAAATAACTCAAAATCATACCTTTGATTTCAACAACGTAACAATTTTAAACAAAGAACAAAATTTAAAAAACACGTAATATACTTGAAATAATTCAAATTTATAAACATAAAAATGCAGTCAATGATAAAACCGATATACAATATTTCACAAAATTATATAATTTAATTTTTTCAAACAACAGAATATTTTTAAAGAATTATTTAATTACAAAATTCAAAAACAAATAATCAAAACATCCTATTTTAAAACGCAATCTTTGAATAAAACATAATAATATATTCAAAATTATAGTAAACAAAACAATTTGTCATTTATTAAACAAAAACATTGTATAATTATAACATTTATAATTTACACTTTTTACATTTATATTTATATACTTGAAAAAGCTTTGCAATAAAGCGAAACGTCCTAGTACTCATTCATGTTTTCAATATTTACGACCTAAAAACCAAGAGAAAAAGAAATTAAATAAAATAATGTTTCGTGACTTACTA
This sequence comes from Protaetia brevitarsis, assembly GCA_004143645.1. Taxonomy (NCBI): domain Eukaryota; kingdom Metazoa; phylum Arthropoda; class Insecta; order Coleoptera; family Scarabaeidae; genus Protaetia; species Protaetia brevitarsis. The sequence goes on from RXPK01004229.1 coordinate 54,868, forward strand.
ATGCACCTTTGATCTTTTCCTATCAAAAACATTTAACCTAGTCTTAGCAAAAATAAAAAACAACAAATTTAAATTTTCCCCTAAGAATTACGTAAATAAAACGAAAACATTCGACATCAAAACAAACTCACCAAAGGGCACTGCCGCCTTTTGTTGTTTGGAAAAACAAAACAACTTTGCGGCGAGCGTACATTTTTAATAACGATTACACCCAACTCCTCACCGCTAGACTCAAACGAGGCGTAGCAAACGTTCCGACAAAGATAGGAGGTAGGAAGTCGGAAAAGGGAAAAACAACGAAGACCCGTCCGATCGTGTATCTTTTGTTTTCCACTCCGCAACATCGTAGCGGAACGGGATTCGTAGCCAACTAAGGGCGAACGAAAAGTGGACCGAGCTGGCGGCGGCGAACATCACAAGATCGACGTTTTTAATTAATGAATCCCGAGTTAATATCGCGAGGAAGGGCTTGTAGGTGGAACAGGTGCTTTAATTAAAGTGTAATTACATTCTACGTCGATGTATTTTGCCGTCACCGCTTGTTAGTTCTGTCAACATGTCTGGTGGTAAACCGATGGCTGAATAATAACCATATTACCTATGGAAAGATGAAATTATCTTTTCAAAAATATTAAGCTGAGGAGAGTTAAGATAAATTGTGTACAAAATACACTCAGTGATATTTTTCGCACCAGTTAAAACGTTGATAGCAGTGGTTCGCAACCAAAGTAAGCACTAATTGTGAAAGATATGAAAAAAGTCCAAACTAACAAGTCTATTTTCTTCTCCAAACCATTGGTCAGCAATTTGACACGTAGTACCAAAACGGTTTCGTACACTGAGAAAAATGAAATGGTTATTTCAACATTTTTCGTAGTGTCACGAATTTGAGTATTGATTTAACCATATTGCATTTAAGTGAATCATATGCTCCTATTTGAACAAACATATTTATATTGTTGCACACTTTAGAGTTAATTTAACAAGATTATAGTGTTCAGGGCGTAAACCAATATTTTTATCTGTTGATGTGACATTTGAAAAAAAAAAGTGTTCTTTAAACATTTACTATCGGTGTTAACTCAATAAAATGTAATATTTAATACTGTTACATATAGGTGATCGCACATGCGCACAGTCAGCCAGTATCCAACCTCTGTAGCAATAAGACCTATGTTTGTAAGCTTCTGTAACATTAATATTGAATAATAAAGATAATCAAAACCCATCGCGGAGTATATATATATAGATATATATATATATGTTGTGTTTCATAAGAGGGAAACCACCAACCATATTGAAATGCAATTACTATTTTATGTACACACCTGTTTGTAAATCCAGTATCCATAATTTGAATTAATTCACACTAGTAGTCATGGAAGTTGAATATAATTTATCGTCTGACAACTGTACGATAGCCTGGTATCCGAGGTATCTATTTTGATTGAATGTGGAGTGACCTAATGTAATTCGTTGTGAGAAAATGATGAAAATCCTTGGTGACGAGGTTGTTGATAAAAAAGCTGTTGAAGGATTTTGTTATTTTTTATCAAGTGTAATGAGTTAAGTGGTTTTTCCTGTCTTACGTCTGGTATTGAAGGGGATCTTCTATTCAAATTCATGTAATTACTCTATTCTGGAAATATACAGAAGAAATGTGAGGATTGTTCGACATTATAAGAAATTTTGCTGTATCTACTACACGTGGGTGTTTGTTCTACGTGGGAGTGTGCATGTGTTTGCTGTTCCGGGTCTAATCATACATCCTGAATGTAACGAAGGAGGTCTGTTTCCTGAATTTTTCTGCTACGGATGTTATTCCTCCTGGTCTGGCCCTTTTAGCTGTATATACGAGCAAATCTGGATTGTCACTACTAGGAAATCACATTTGGGGTATTCTGATGTCCGTGTAAACCGGTAAACGAGGTATTTGGTCAAAACATTGTTTAAATTTTTGTATAAATGAATTTATAACGTCTATAGTGTTTTGAGGTTATTATTACTTCGTATGTGATTTAAAATTCAGAACTTTCATAAGTTGGCAAACGTGGTTGGTGGTATTCAATTCTCTTATGATAGCGCGGGAGATTTTGAAAGTTCATATTTGAACAAAAGAGTCTTAATTATACTGGATAATTGATAATACTTGTTTGAATATTTCCAATAACTGTACTCACCTTGAGGGTAAGAGTTCTCATGCTATTTATATGTCTTTGATATAAACTTAATAATAAATTATACAACTTATTAATGATTACACTGTTTTATTAACGGGAGTTCATTTGATACATTGAATTATTAAGAGTTAAATTATAAATTCAGTATTTAACAAAGTAAGGGCATGATAATAAACAAGTTGGTGATTTAGGAGAACTGAGGCGTACAGCCGTCAGCGCAGCGGGTTCCTAACTGTAAAGAATAATAAAGGTAAACTAGTCATTGGTTAGTAAGAGGGGGAATCATTGTGCGCATGATCTGGAGTGGTAAATTTTAGATATCTTGGACGTATACGGGATTACAAAGCCATCTAGTGGGTTGAGTTTGTATTGTGTTTATCATTGTAGGAAGGTATCTGCAAAGAAAAGGCAGATCTAATTTAAAAGTTATTTATTTATTTTCCTTTTGCTTGTTAAAGCATATAGCCGGGAAATCACAATAATATATAACATGGCGCAGTCAGAATAAAAAACAAACAAAATACAAAAAAAAAAATCAGTGAAAGGAAGAAAAAGTGCAACAAATTATAAAAAAAAAGTGTCAGAAAGGAACAAAACAAAATGGAGAATGTATCTCAACCCGAGAAGATATAAATGGAGGGCGACCTAGCAAAAAATTGGAGGCAATTCAAAGAAGATTGGGAATTTATTCTACCGCGAGTGGTTGCAGTGGGAAAACGGCCGAAATACAAGCAGCGACACTGTTACACTGTATAGGAAAGGAAGTTCGAGAAATTTTAAATAATATTGAAATTACGCTGAAAACACATCGATCGACAGCCGGATGCAGGAGCAAGACACGTTTCACCCAAGGGCCGCACAAGGATGGAAGATCATTGGAAAGAGGTGTCCGGCAAATTCAAACAAAATCGTTTGTAACGGATTCGAACAATTCTAGAACAGGTCGGTGTACACGTTGTAATTTTAGGCATGCGCAAAACAGTTATCCAGCTTATGGTAAAATATGTGATAAATGTAATCGTAAAAATCATTTTGCCTCTAATTGTTTAAGTAAATCGATTAATATGATAAAATTCCGTTGAAAATAATGATTATTTGGTGGGTGGTATCACGAAATCGGTAAATGCTGATAACGAATTTTGGTTAAATGTTGTTATTAATAATTTATTATGAAACGTTAAATTGTACTTTCCTTTCAAATGTATGAATAAAACCTTTATAATTTCTTGGTTATGTTATTAAGCTAATATAAGTTTAGTATATAATGCCGTAAATGTTTTTCTTCTATTACCTACTATAGTCTTCCTAATTAGGCAATATATAGCTATGCGTTGCTATCAATGGACTAATTGCTGAATGTGCGGGCGGATTTTAATTTCATCGATTATAGTATATCTCTGTTTAATACATTAATGATACAGTAATCGATGGATCCATCGATGAAATTAAAAACTCGCCCGATCAGTAACGTGATTTTAAGCAAAATCGAAAATGGTTCCACTAACAAGAAAATCTTTTTCGTATAACCACCTAAAGGTGTAGAATTACATGCAAATAGTCATTCGATGAATACTACAGGTAGGTTAAATGAAACAATATAAGTTTTGAATTAACATTTTATAGTGCTAAACCAATATTATAAAATTATAGAGACAATTATTACTTCGTGTGTCTACAACAAGTAACTGTATTGGGATAATGTTGTTGTATTATTCAATTAACAGGTAGAAATTGTTAATGGAAAATTAAGTACATGTTCAAAGAATCACGCGTAGTCTGTTTCTTATAACATTTATTATTATTCATTTAACTAACGCAACTTAACATTTTTTACGTATTGCATTAACACTAAAATATCATTGCTCATATTGAAAAAGAAGAAAGTGTTCAATACACCTTTTTATTAGTTAATACAACACTTTTTTTCTCTCGGTGTTGATGATTTTATTTGATATTTGATCACCTCTTCAAAATAAAATCAAAATACTGTAAACACCCTGTATTTTGTGTTTGATGTCTATATCCCTTTCCCTGCATAATAATCAGTGATACAATTTCGACCTGTGTGGAAATTAGGTTTGAATCGCTTACTGTATACTACTTCATCGCTAGAGATAACAGTCACCTTACAAGCCCGAACGGCTATACAACTTGGTAATTTAGACACCTTAGAATATCCAAGTTGTTCTGAGAGTACCTCTAGAGAAGAGGAAGATTATACGGGTCTCCATTCTGATTTAATCACGAATGTATACCAAACTAGGGTGATGGCATTACATCTTCGGCGCACAGATAATTCTACCTCGGCTAGACGACAAGATCATTTTCAAAACGGGATTCTCATGCTGCGCAGAATAATTGTCAACGCTACCTAATCCGCGCTCTAAAGTGCTCGAACGTTACACGATTTACGACATAAAAAAAGAAGAAGAAAAACTAAACGAATAAGGAGCCTTGTAGTCCCGGTAATCCCTACGCAGCTCCGTTAGGCTATTATACCGGATGCCCCGCAGAGATCCCGAGCGCCTACTATTGTCGCTACGTTCGCTTGTTCTCTGCTAACGACAGTTCCGGACACCTACGTCACGGGCAAGCCGTCTGTAGAGGGCGTCGAGCTCCGGTCGAGTCTCTGCCGGGGGCGGAGGCTATTAGGGTGTGAGGCTGGTGGGGAAAATGTAGACGCGACCGAAGACGATTATGGTGACAGTAATTGTCTTTAAATGAAGTTAATGAGGTTTGTTTCGGAGCAGATATTGTGGTTAGGTTGAGTAGGGGTGTTTCTTTTTGGTCTCTTTCGGGGTATTTTCGTCTAACGACGATGTACAATAATAGCTGTGGAGGTTGTATAAGCCGAGAGAAACGTTGTATTGTTGCGTTCATTTTCGCTGGTGAAAGAAGATGGTCCATTTTATATAATCGTTGTTAAGGGTTTGCAGTAAAAATAGAAATAAGAAAATAGAAATTAAATGCACTATTTATTGGACTAGTTCATTTTCGAGCATGAGACAAAAAGGAAAGTATTTAGTTTAATTCAGAAACACTGAGTGTTGCTGGTAATGATAATAGCTTTGCTATCGAAACGTCCTGCTGTGTACTGATTGAATTAATTGAAATTGTAAAATGAAAAAGAAAATTAAAATTACCTAGCTCAACGGATAAAATTTTAAAAGAACGCAAAAGAACAATTAACCTCAGAGTTACCCTCGCGAATTAAAACTTGAATCTAGCAACGAAAAGTATTTTGTGAGTGGAAGAAATCAGACTCTCTTAAATAGCCGAAAAATTGAAAAGGTTTAAAAATAAAATAAAAGAACAGGATTTTCAACTCAATGACGCTAATTAACAATCAAATTTATTACAAAAATGGGTTAAATTACAAATTGTGCAGAAAAACTGAAAAACCTTCAACTGAAGGTTCTGGCCTAAAATAAAAACTGCACTTGACTCTAAATTAAAATTGGACAATGCTATTTCCTATACAAAACAAAAGATTAGTTAGTTCAGGAAGATTATCTAAAAAACTCAACCTTTGAATTTCAATCTACGTGGTTTCACAAATTAGAATAACTAAGTGTGGACAAATGCAAGAAATTTACAAAATAGAAAAAATTAAATGCAAGAACAATGCTTCTACGCACCCAAACGAGGTGATTGATAATTAAAAATGAAACAGCAAAAGTGAATAACGGAAAATTAACTCTTTAAAATATAATGAGAGAAAAAAACGAAAATTCTTCCTAAACAAAAAACAATAATTGATCTTATATCAATAAAGTGCACTCTTCAATATATTAACAATTAGATTAGATTAGATTAGATTAGGATTGGGGTGGCCTATCGACCTGTTTCACCGCGAGCTTTTCAGGTCTATTGTGATCCCTTTTTTTCCTAGAGGACGCTCTCTAATTTTGCCCTCTTAATTAGGCCTATCATCTTTGAGAGCGGCTTCTTTATGTAGCAACTGGCTGTGGGGTTCTCCTCCCCCATTATTAGAAACCTTGTCCTCGCCAGGCCTTCACATTGGCACAGCACATGAACTGGTGTTTCTTCCTCCTCTTGGCAGAATCTGCAGGTTGCATCATCTGTCAGGCCTATGTTGTGTTCCTGTTTCTATTCAGAAGATCTCTCGTGAGTTCAGGCCTCTGCTCCTTTAGGAACTCTTTAGCCTGCCATTGTTCCGGTGATTTTTGCCACCTCTGGACTGATTGTATATCCATTCATTGATGGATTTTTTAATTTGCGATTTGGTAGTGCCGAAAGAGGGGTCGGCTCCAACGAATGACCTTGACGAACCTCGCCTGGCCAGCTCGTCCGCCGCCTCATTTCCTCTCACGCCCGAGTGGCTAGGCACCCAGGCTAGGGTTACTTTCCTTTGGGTGCCCACCTCATTTAGGGTGCTTACACAGTCCCAAATCAGCTTGGAGTCCACGCTTGAGGAGCTAATTGCTTTAAGTGTGGACTGACTGTCAGAGAAGATAGCGACGCTTTTACCCGGTTCGATACATCTTTCTATCTCTCGGACACAGTGATGAATTGCAGCAACCTCAGCTTGGAACACAGTCGTGTCTTTGCTGAAGCTTACCGAAAGAGCCTTTTTAGGCTTCTTAGTGTATATTCCCGCTCCAACGCCGTAGTCCGTTTTAGAGCCGTCAGTAAACCAGTTTGAGTCCGCTCTTACCGGGGCACCTGCCTCCCAGTCCTTCTTATCTGGTATTATAACCTGATATTTCCTATCTAGGTTAGGAGTTTGAACCATGGCATCACATGGCATTCCTAAAAGAGGTGCCTCCTTGAGTTCGTCCATCAGTTTTTTATAGTCAGCCCCGTGCGATTTACTTATCGGTACTTGACTATGTAAGAGTCTGTGTACTGTGGACCTTGCGGCTCCTTGTACAAAAATATGTATTGGCGGTAGGTTCAGAATTACTTCGATCGCGGTGGTAGGGGTCGATCTCTAACGCCCCCCGTGGCGCACAGGCACGCCAACCTCTGCACGCCACCCAACGCTTTGGCCGCCCCCGCCTGCCGCGCTTTTGGCCACCATGCTACTGCTCCATACGTTAACATGGGTCTAATTACCCTTGGGTACAACCACAGAGTCATCTTGGGGCTAAGGCCCCAATTCTTTCCACACAGTCTCCTATACCTACCCAGGGCGATGGTGGCTTTGCTGGTCAATTTCTGGATATGTGAATTCCATGTTTCAATTATTACGATAAGAATTCTTTGATTGGCTATATAAAAGACAATTAATGCGAAATTTACAATATCAAAATGAAATTCAAAATGGCAACAAAGATATATATATTAATGCAAGCACAATGCTTCTATTCACCCAACCGAGGTGATTGATAAAACAAAAATGATTCAGCAAAATAGAAAAACAGAAAAATCTTAAACTATAAACTATAATGAGGAAATTACAACTAAAATATATCTTCCTGCACAAAAATAATAAATGATCTTATATCTACAACGTGTACACGTCAATATATTAACAATTATTACAAAATGAATTCCTTGATGGACAACATTTTTAAAGAAAGGAAACGAAATTTACTATAATCAAAATGAATTACAAAATGGCCACAATGATTTACAAAAATACGTCTACTCACGTTAACAGTCGACCAAGGAACTGCTTGACAAAATTCTACAACGCAGTCGCATAATTCACCGACAAAATCTAATAGAAAACGCATTGAATCAAACTAGCAACCGCTAGACACAAACAATGAAAGGAAATAATTAAAAAAAAACTTAACACTTAATTAAATAAATCAAACAATCAACTCTTTAACTAAATTTATACAAACTAAAATTAAATTGTGAATCGAAACAGCTGTTTTAAGCAAACCATATATGCAACACAAAATACACACAGCAAACATGGGTTGCAAACCCATAGCAGTACGTTCAGTTTAGTGCAGTTTGTGGTGAGGGGTCTAGGAGACGTTTGCAGCATTACCAGTACCACAGTTTGGAGTATTTTTGTCATGTAGAAATTATTTTTACGTTTCCGAATAAATGTATTATTTCTTCTTCAGAAGTTAATTGTATGTATAAAACTGTAATAAAAATATTATACAGGGTATTTCAATCGTTGATTGATATTTGATATTTTATTGATAAAGTTGATGTGAGCTGCGCAGTATATATATAATAATATAAAAAAACACCATTATTGTGTTTATGAGGACCTACAATTGATAATCTAAAGTACGAAGTGTAGTGCGGAAACCATACTATTAGGATTTACTGTCAATTATTGTGGATTCAATTCGAATTCCTGGTTTAGCCCAAAAATCCACTATCCTCTAACAAGTATACGGTCAATGCGCATTACCATAATAGTTAATTTATGGGCACCGTCTCTGTCGTGCCCGCTTTGGACAGGAATTTCATTTTGACTGCACGTCACCGTTTCCACGATTACTGGGCGATAATTTTGAACCGAGCGCGCGTGACAGTGGTAAAAACCTTTATTTATGTTACTACAACGCAGTGGTGCTTTCATTGGTCGTGCTGCATTCCAGAGCAGTACGAATAATACTGATGGTGTAGAATGTTAATGCGTTAGTAGTGATCTGCGCTTATTTTTAATACTACCTAGTAAATTATGCCAACCTACATCTTGGTTTTTAACAATCAGTTGTGTGCCATCATGGTGTGTAATACAATGAACTTATTTACCAAAACAGAGTTGTTGTTTCTTTCGGCAAAAAACTAAGAGATAATTTTTCGCAAAAAATTATCAAAGATAAAAAGCCCTCATTCTGGTGCAAAAAAATCAAGTGGAACAAATTATTCATTCTAGGTGTAACACGTCTAATGTCACAGAGTTTGGGCCCGAAAAATATAACGTCTGGCCATCTATGGCTAACATTTTACAAAAGTACTCCCGAAAGTACTGACAAAACCGGGACCATGTTACGGTTTTTTTTGCTTCGCTTTGATGCTCCTACGTCTTGTACTTTCTCAACGTAAACTTTACTGTCAAATTTTTGGCTTTCAAATTGTGTTTTCTTTCCCATGTTAGTGCGGTCTAGCTAGAATTTGTATCTTTTAGTCTCATTTACTTACAGATAGTTCCTTATACTTACGGTCTTAGATTTTCGTTTAATTTCTTTCAATTTTAGTAAATTCCTTCAATTCCCATGCTTTGACAGTTGACGTTTCATTTCTAGGTAGGTTAAGATCTGTTCGTTTTGCATATGTCGGTACTATCGATTCCCACGCATCGATTTGTCGATCGATCGTGTTCCTTTCATCTGCCCTATTCTGCGTTTACATCTTTTCGACGTCAGAGGGCACCTTTATGTCCGTTTTCTTATTTTATTTATCTTCTGATTGGTTGTGTGACGTATTTCCTTCCTTCCGGCTTGCTGGCCATTCTGGGTTGTTGTTTTAGACGCGTTCTTACGAGCACATCTTCCTATCTTTTTGGATATTTTCACACATCTGTGGATTTAATTGGAAGATTGCTTGAAATATTCATTGGCCGTATCTTCGCTTGTGTTTGGTGTGGAATCTTTGTGATTATCACGGCAGATGACTTCGATAATTCGAGATATAATTTGAGAACCCACACGTCTGCAACGCCATATTTGTTTCTTACTTCTCTTCGTTGTAAAACCTCGTTATTTAACGGTAAGCAGATCTTGTTATTTCTTTTAAATCACTAATTTTGAGGTTTCTGTGTTTTTAGAGGTCTTTATAACACCCCTTATTTTGAATTCTGAAATTTTACCTTCGTTTTATGTGAGAATTTGAACACCCACGTGCGGCTGAGGACTCCTACATGCTTTGAATTTACCCGGACCACCTGGTTTTCGGTTAATGCCGAGTCAGCCCAGAGGCTACGATCTGTCTGTCTGAATAGGAGAGGGTCTCTACGCCCCACTAACAGCTGATCGAGGGGAAAAGCTACGTTGCACGTTCTCTTTCCTTTTTTTATTTGTAACCTTTCCGCGAATATAAGAGGAAACCACCCCGATCATTTAGTTTTTTTTTTTTGTATTTAACGTATTAAAGTAAGTTTATATGTTGTGCCTAGAATCGGAGGGTGCTACCTAACGTTAATTTTGTAAAATAGTTTAACTTCAATTCGGATATTTATTTACTTTTTTATTTACTTGTCAAACTCCATCCGATTGAATATCGGCTTGGCATATACAGGGTGTTTAATCACCTTTTCACTATTTCAATATTTAATTTTATTTTTGAGTTTTTGTAACCGTAACATTTTAATCAATTTATAATTTAAGGAATTTTGTTTGTACAAATCTATGTGAGCGGTTCGCGTTGGCCATAGCGTTCGGCATTTGTGTCCTATCTTAGGACAATCTGTCATTTTTTAATTGTTTTGCCGTATTTAATGTCAAATCGACAACAACATTGCTGTTTTTTGAGTTTCATTTCTTTTTATTTGCATTCTGGCAATAACTTTTATTTTTTTATATGTCAAGATTTTGCATTAAAATTATATTTGCTTTGTCAGTAAACTTATTCTTTTATTTCTTTGTGTGTAAATATTTGCAACCCGCTTTACCCTCGATTTTATTTATCACCTTGGATTCCTGCTTATCTAGGGGGCATGACAGGGTAAGTAACCTAAGCAGGTGGCGCCGAAATTTTATTATCCATCTTGGGTTTGTGTTTCTATCAACCCACTCCCTCGCCGACGAGCCGGCTGGCACCCTGCATGATTGCCGAATCTTAACCCACTTATTTGAAGGTTTGTAAAGCAGAAGTGCATCACCTTTTGTCTTTTTATATTGAGTTCTTACCTCGCGATTTTTCACGGTACTCGACCGTCATTTTCGGGCTGGAAATTTAGGTAAACAACCAAATCTCAGATTAACTTTTGGTAGATTCTTCTTACAAGATACACTTACTTCACCTTAGGGAACCTTAAGGGATTAAATTCGTGGCATTTGCTATTTTTCCACCTTGTAAGGTGCAAATATTAGAGAGCAATAATTTCATACATCCCTAAACACTTCCGAATTATTTGACCCATAATATGCGAACTTTATCCATCTGCAATGCAATCACGCGATAATACCCTGCGACCTAGCCTATTAGTGTACTGCACCAGCCATCATGGCATACAGAGTTTTGGCGAGTGCCCAGTTTCCATTAACCCAAATACATCGTGCGTTCGTAGAGCTGAGGGCACCGACCGCCGCCCCTACTCTACCCTAACGAACGTAATACCGGAGCGGTCCGGTTTACTTGGTGATATTTCCGAATTTTCAGGCCAAAATAGATGATGAATGGCAAGCGTTAGAGTGGAGCGAGAATTCCAACTTCCCCGGGGAGCAAAGCCCTACGCCAACCTACGGGTGGTGTGTTGATAACGACATGACCCTGGTCGTAAGTTATGTTTAACGTCTTCGGATTGCAAGCGGGGGATTTCGTGTTGGGACAGTGGAAAGTTATAGATATGGGTGTTAGAGCAGAGTGTTTGCAAGAGTAAACTATATTTTCCTTTAAAATTGAGAAAAACAAAAAAACCGGGGCATCAATACAATGAGCTGTAATTAGAATGAACGAATAATTATTGTTTTTATTTGAATCTAGTTAGAAAAATTCAAAAAGATTACAGTTTATGATTATTGTTCCCTTGATTTTTGCACCTTATACTTGCAGCTTTATTAATAATTTTTTAATTCGTATTTTTATACAGACTGTTTCAAAATGAATTACATCTAGATGGCTATCAATTTCTCTTATAAATTATGATATTCCACTTTCTTGAAATGGGGATATAGATTAAATAGTATATAGCTTATCCACCTGTCACTGTTAAAATTTATCGTCGAGCGATGTGTGGTGAAATTAATAACAAATACAAGGTTATAGAAGGTAAGTGGCCTATTGTGCAGGTACTAGTTACTCAGCACCTACTGAGATGTAATTCATTTTGAAACACTGTATATTATGTCCACCTCGAAATTAGGTAAGTGTAATAGTTACATGGCTTCCTACTTGTCGACTGTATTTTTTGATCTGTCGTATCTATGTATTTCATATATTTAAAATAATACGGTATAATAGATTCTATAACAAAATTAGAATGAAAAAAAATCTATAGTAGTGGAGGGTTGGTAAAATCCGTATTTTTATAATCTTCCTTAATTCAGTATTGTCAAACTTCGCTAAGATTTATGAACAGCTACTTTTTGACTGGACATATAATAGTGTTCGAGTTTATCTATCTTCCCGTACAACATGGGTTCATAAGTGGACGCTCGACAGTTACCTAACTTGGGCTACCGTGACACAGTAATATTTCTGAACCATCTTGACAACCGTAAACAAGTTGATGTAAATTTACACGGATTTTTCTCATGCTTTTGATACAATTTGCCATCCTATTCTTTTGTCAAACTAAGTGCGTTGGATTCTCACCTTCTTTCTTGAAACTCATGACAAGTTATCTAACAAATAGATCTGCGTACGTTTGCTACAACGGATTTTTTTCTTCTGAATACAAAATAACCTCTGGAGTGCCCCAAGGATCTAATTTAGGCCCATTGTTGTTTTTATTATATATCGATGATTTATTAACCTTGTTGGACTGTCCAGCCTTGGCGTACGCAGACGATCTCAAATTTACTCAGCAATAGAGGCCCTGACGATGCCGCAGTCCTGCAACGTAATCTTAATATAATATCTAGATGGTGCAGATCAACAAACTTAGTCTAAACATTAGTAAATGTTTTAAAGTAAGTTATACAAAAAGAACCAACCAAAATATACATACTTACATGATTGACGGCATTCCTCTGGTGGCACGGACTACAATATGTGACCTTGGTGTAATTTTTGATTCTTGTTTGTCTTTTGTGCCACATATTGAAGATGTATGTAGTCAGCATCAAAGCTTTAGGCTTTGTAATGAGAAACTCCAAGGAATTTACTGATATCGCTCTCCATAAGAACACTGTACTTTGCCTTTGTAATGTCAAACTAGAATACGCCAGTATAGTATGGTATCCATCTACGTTACACACATCCAAAGCTTAGAACGGATTCAGCGCAGATTTTTGAGATTTATATCGTGTAGATTGCATGGAATATATCCGCCTAGGGGAGCCGATCTACAAAATATTATGCATGAAATTAATGTAGAAATGTTAGCGTCTAGGCGTGAATATCAAGCGGCAACATTCCTACAGAAATTAATCACCAATAAAATCGATTGCACTTACCTTTTATCAAAAATACAAATTAATGTGCCACGAATTGCTGCAAGATCCAGTGAGACATTTTTCCTTCCGACAGCACGCACAAACGTACTAGCCAGAGCTCCAGTTACGGTTATGTGTAAAAGCGCAAACAAGTGTCTGCCAGATGTTTTTCAATAGACTTACAGTTGAACGTGTGAAGTATTCATTAATGATTTCCTTTATATATATGCTTCGTTGCATTTTTGGTTGCATATTTTGTTTATTTTAATTTATGCATATGATTTTTCTTTATTAATGTATTGTTGTCCTGTTAATGGTACGCTGTTGGACAATAAATATTGTTTATTATTATTATTATTATTAATATGAGAGATACAAAGCGTTTCATATTTTTTGAGATATTATCAAGATTGTGTTTTTATATATGGGGCACTCTGTATACATACTTTAAGACAAGCGAAAAACATATAAAATTGTCTTTAGTATGCAAAGATTTCAATGAATGCCTGTTTGATATTTAAAGTCAAAAATTTAGGATCAAAAAAATAGATATACGAAGTATTGCTATTGCGTCTATCTTTTTTGAATGTAACTATGACAGCTAGTCCCATAAAATATGGTCTAAAAATTGAGTATGTAGGCAAAATGAAGGAAGAGGCATTCTATATTTATTAAATTTCGAATTAAGGATTGACGAGTTTTTATCAATTTTTTTTATTTGGACTCCTTTGTCAATAAATGAATGGCTCTCTATGTAGTTTTAACGAACCGGAATAGACCCGAATCTAATAGTTCTACTTCTTTCTAATCACAAAGGCACAAATAGTCTAGTGATATTTGAACTTTCAAATGGTGAAGAAAAGTGCAACGACTAAGTGGCAATAGATTAGAATAGATAGCAAAATTTAAAACATTTAATTCCAATGCTTAAATATTATATAGGTAACAAAATGTTATGTTAATAATCAATTTGTCATTGTGAAGTTAATAAAGTTACGAAGATTCAATTAACAATTCAACCTGTTGATGTGATTTGCTAAAAACAAGTCACACTCTGCGCGCGCACACTTCGTTTGTCAAATTAATGAGAAAATAGAACAGATTCTAAATAATTAGTACAAAACTTCGGACGAAATTTACAAACGATTTTTTGTGTATGATACTCTTTGAAATATTTAATGGCAAAATTATATCAAAATTTCATACTAAATTCAGTATAATGTAAAACCGGCCTTACAGCAGAAATTTATTACAGTTAAAAGCAGAAACACATTACTTTGTTATTTTCATACTGTAAAAAACTTACAATCTTTGCATATTTGCCATCCTGCTGGCCTTTTCAAGATCTAATATCGACGTATGTTCGATTAAACGCTCGAATCATCATCTTCTACTAGCTTAATTGGTAAAGCGCTCGTCCGGCAAACGAGGAGAAAAAATTTTCTTGGGAAAAATGCCTCCTAATTAGAGCAGTTAAAAGCAGAAAAGGTAACTAGCCCACGCGTTTATTTTATAATGTTCTGAAATGTCAATTTTGGGGTTAGATGGGCTTGGAACCCCGGAGTGAAGAAATAAAGCTCTCAGACGAAGTGAAATGTCAATGGTGTCATCCTAGACTCCAAGCTTACTTAGAATCGGCAGCTCCACGAACTGAAAGGATTAAAACCAGGCTGGACTCATTTTGGCTAGAAAAGTTCAAAAAAAAAACATGGGGTTAAGGCCCATTATAATTCACTGGACGTACATCAAAGTGGTGAGACCATAATCACTTATGAGTCTCTGGTATGGTGGACAAAGGTGCAGCAGCAAACTAAGATACAGAGGCTTGCATGTTTAGAAATAACGGGAGCAATGAGGACTGCTTCTACAGTAGCAATCGAGTGCCTCCTAGACCTACTTCCTCTTTATTTGGTGATAATGGGGGAGGCAAGAATGGGGCTTGTTAGATTGCAAGAATTACTAAGTGGAAGATATGTGGGATTGAGACGCAATAATGTTGTCTAACACGTGGAAGACAACCTTTTTGGAAATAAGATCAAACCACTTCATTTCGACATGTCTTTTTAACAGAAATTTCAAGGAAAATCCCGGCTCGGATAGGCTGGAATCAATCATGTCCAACTACAGAGACAGGTTCTGTGAATTGATTTAATTCCTTCCTTGACCATTCTTAGTGCGGTTCTTTTCGCCACGTCCTCTACTACAATGTGGAGGGGGGCAAGATCCAATACTACTTCAATAGCTGCTGTTGGGCAGGTTTTCATAGCCCCCGTTATGCATACACATGCTAATCTTTGCACTTTCGAGAGGTTAATTCTCGCGGTGGCCAGATTAGTTCTTTTGCTCCATGCTACTGATGCATAAGTGATGATCGATCTCACTATCGCTGTATACATCCAAAGCAGTATTTTTGGGTTGCATCCCCAATTTTTTCCTGCAAAGTTTCTGCACACCATCAGCCTACGAGGTAGCAAGAAATCTTCATATATAGCCCCCAACAGAAAGTTGGGATCAACACTGTGTGTGGATGCGAGGCTCTAGACGCAAAAAGCCAGGCAAATTTTGGCAAGCCAAAAATGAACTCAGAGGATGACTTCCATCAACCAATCAGAGACCTGTACAGATTAGTGCAGAGTACTAGGATACTGAATAGCTGATGTAATTTAGTGGGCAAAAGAAATGGTAGATTAAATACAAAAATGCTCCAGTATTTTTTTTTGAGACTCCAGTTCAGACGGGTTCCACAGCAAAAACACAAAAAAAAATAACATAAGAAAACAAAAAAATCGTATGATATGACGAACAATCATTCTACAAACCCTTTATTCACTTACTCCTGGGAAATTTCAAACTGCTCTTATTATTCGGAATTCCTCAGCTTGGAAAGAGCGCCCCCAGACATTCACCAGTTGCGTCCTACAATCTCCAGACACCCGCTTTCTGTGGAAAACCAGCCGACACTTATATTTATGTCAGTCATTTTCTACTAGATTAAATTGCTATAGAAAAATATCTTCCGCCGCTCCTAGTGGTACGTAGAACTGTCGACCATTCCCATCTCAATTGAACGAATATTCTTGAATCATATCCCCTAGGGAGAATTCTCCGAAACTCGTGTCAAATATGAAAATTTTAACTCTGTTAGAATGAAACGAATGCGGTTTAAGTGTGCGCGAAAAGGAGTATACTTAAAAAAAAAAAAAGTCCATTGTAGGTGGTGACAGTTGTGTATAGTCCTTTATTATTGCGTGAAACGGAAGTAGCACTACTACATGAGAGCGGCGCATACATAAGGGGGTAAGTTGTGGCGCAGAACAAAGAGTGCCGTGTTGACGTTGTTGAACGTGGAACGTGTATGCACCTAAACGGAATTGTTTATGGTCGGACGTAGTAGTAGTGGAGAGGGCACTTGGGTCGAAGGGAAATGGGGATCTTTTATTTCGGAGGGAGAATGCCGGGAACCGCAAGCAGAACAAGCAGTGTTGACAACATGAAAGTGGGTTAATTATCCTTTGGTGTCAGTCGACTTTCGCGGGTGGATTGTAATGTCATCTTTGTTTTTAATGAAACTAACAGTGCAAGGTATGTATATTTGGGGTTTGCTTGATGATTTTTACGGGTGGTTAAAGTTGTTTTGCTTTCTGGAAAGGTGTTGCGAATAGTATGAGTATGTACTGAGCTAGCAGCATGATCACTTAGATTTATCAAGGAAGAAGCGATTAGAGATAGGCCTATTAGTGAGACTACCATCGAAGCACAGGTAGGAGGGGATTCCTCTTAGGGCGGAATTTTATCTCTCCTTGCTGCGGTCTATTCGATTGGACGAGTTAATCCGGAAGCTGACCGAAAAGGACTTTCGCTGCCAGGGGTATGCTGACGACCTTATAATAGTCGTTAGATGGCAGTTTCTAAAGGCTCTGGTGGAGCGTATGCAAAACGCTTTAAATACGATTGATAGTCCAGAGAGTGGTGGCAAAAGTCACTGGGACAGAGACAGGCAAAAGATTTTTCTAAAGGAACACCCTACAAGACCTTGCGTAATCTGACTACACGAACCATCGCATGGGAAAAAAGAGCGTACTATAATTTTACATTTTCAGGAGTCAGTGTGTCAATTTAAATAATAATTTTTCGCCAGCTAGGTCTGTGCTTAGAGGTGTACCACAGGGGTCCGTTCCGGGACCGCTTTTATATACTATATACACATCATCTTTTCATAAATTTGTGAACACATGTCAGCTGCAGATGTATGCAGATGATACTCAAATGTATCATTCATTTTTTATACCAGAATATCAAAATGAAATACATAAGGTTCTGAGTGATTTGGATACGTTAGTAGGGTTTCCAACTCAACATGCTCTTGTTATAAATCCTTCTAAGTCAGCGGTTGTCGTATTTGGTAACAGAAAACATGCGTCTGCTCTACATGATCAAGTTAACCTTCGGATCAACAATGTTGTACTGCCTGTAATTAAAAAGTAAGAAATTTGGGTTCAATTATTGATAGCACACTTAGATTTTACTCACACATCTCTAAATGTATTAAAACTGCATATTTTAGTTTAAAGCTTATATATCCTCACAGACAGTATTTAACTGTTGATACCAAGCGAAGTTTGTGTGAGGCATTGGTGCTATCACATTTTAATTACTGTAGTTCTGTATATAGTCCATGTCTCACGGTTGCTAATTCTGCTCGCATTCAACGCGTGCAGAATTCCTGTTTGCGCCTGATATTTGGGATTAGGAGGTTCGAGCGCATTTCCCACAGATTGCGGGACGTTGGTTTGATATGTGTGGTCGACGACTTTTGCGCGCTGCTACATTGTATCATAAAATTATTCTGAACAAGGAGCCTGAAAACTTGTTTAGAAGAATTAGATTTCGTACAGATGTTCACACCTTGAACATTCGGTTTAAGGGTACGTTGACTCCTCCTGTCCATTCTGCGACTTTGTTCGAACGCTCATTTTCTTATAAGATTAGCAATGTCTATAATAAAATTCCTGAAGAATTTAAAACCTTGAATTTATCTACATTTAAAAAACAAATGAAAATGTATCTGTAAGATAGTAAATAGGCATATGTATAACTTAGACCTGGTAGATGATGCTACTTGCAGATTCTACCAACAAGAGGAAGAAACACCAATTCATGTGGTATGCCAATGTGACGGCCTGACCAGGACAAGAATTCTAGTAATGGGGATGGACAACCCCACAGCTAGCAGCTACACAAAGAAGCCGCTCTCAAGGGTGATTACGAGTAATTAAGAGGGCAAAAACATCTTCTAGATGGAAATACACTGTATTCAAAGATGCGTCCAATTCGATATTGACAGAAATTACCGAAATGAGGAGATTATCATTATTTCTGACTGTCAAGCAGCCATCAAAGCGCTGAGCTGATACAAAATCAACTTCAAGATGGTTTGGAAGCGCCTAGGGAAATTAAACGAGCTAGGCGAAAGGAATAAAGTAACCGTCTTGTGGATCCCAGTAAGATATCCCGTGGGTCTCGTCTGCTGACATTTTATATAAGTTAATTAATTGCTTTTAGGCACTTCTTGCGAAGTTATCTTTTTTTTGACGAAGTCAATTTGTTAGTATCGGAATGTGGTACCATTAATAGAGGCATAAATATAATTGTGGAACACCCGCGTGTTCAAATGGATAAACTTTGATGCATGTGAAAATGTCCAAACGTGCAGTGTTAATGTCTAGTCGTTCTTCTGCTTTTTTACCAATGCTCAGCTTGTCTGAATCTGCGCAGCAGCACAGGAGAAGCAGTCCGCAGATAGAAAATGATTACACAAAGGAACGTGTGCTGCGTTCGCTGGATTACCGGCTTTTCGATATTATTGACTCCATTCTCCCCTACCACCCTTTGCCGCAACACCGCCCCTCCCCTCCCCCACGTTCGTAATGAAAAAGTTCGTTAACAGAAATATCGGATCCGCAATCGGCGATTCCATCTGTTGTCACTGTGCCGATTCAACGCAAGCCATTAGGGGAGTAATTTTTTTCGTACGTAAGCGTAGGCCGTCGTAGTCAGCAGAGAGCGTAGCAAAAATTCACCGGTTTTTGCGCGTGAAATTCCGATCCTATCCCTCCCTTTTCAACGGATGCCTGCCGGTATTGTATCGAGAGCATTCGGGCGACCTCTGGCGGTAATTAATCTTAAACCGTTTGTCTTTCTAATCGCACGATTGTTCCAGAGTTAGAGAGAGGACCGACTTTAGTCATTACCGTTATCTGGGCAGGTGTCTGCTGTTGTGACTCAGGTTATTCTGGTCCCCAAAAAACGTCGGGTTTCCAATCGCATCGGGTGCTCGTTATTTAAGATAAACTTCTACGATTGTTATTGCCGGTCTCGGCTTAAATCCCTTCTCGATTTTCGAATCGAGTCTTTTGTGTTTCCTTTCACGATTGGTTTCCAAGATCGCACTGGGGTTTCGAAATGGAAGTGGGAGGATGCAGTTACATAAATTAAGATTATTGGTCCCGATCGTGCTGGTATTATTGGCAATCCTATTCGTTCTAAGGATCTAAAGTCGAGTGTTTATGGCCAGGGGAATCGTTGTGGATTTTCCTTGAAAATTCTGCAAATACATGCTCCTGGTAATTTGGTAACGTTAGAATTATGTATGATGGAATTTGCCAACTCAAATTTTCCTAAAACGCCTCTCTTACGTCATCTGCATAATTGAAAATTTTGAAATGCATGGCTGTTTGTACGCCCATTGTCATAAAAGTATACTAATACCACAAAATGAGGAAAGGGATATTTTAGCAGAAAAAATTGCAGAGCAATGTTTCACACAATAAGTCTACAGAGTTTTAAAGAAAAATAAATGTCGATCACAACACCACCACCACAACAATACCAGAAGAAATTACGTGCATAATAAATAGGTTGAAAAACAAAACAACCACTGATGTATACGGTCACTCAACATCGTTATTAAAACAAGTAGTAGGAGAAGTGGCGGAGCCAATGCCATTTATAATTAATAAATGCGTAGATGAAGGCATCTTTCCTGCTTGTATGAAAGTGACAAAAATTACACCAATCCATAAAAATGGTAGCAGGGATCATTACTCCAACTACAGACCCGTATCAGACTATTAAATTATTTCGACAAACATGGTTTCCTGTCGAAGGAACAACACGGTTATCAGGCAAACAATTACAGCAATGATGGAATTGGTGGAGGAAATAACTGAGGGTCTTGACAATCAAGATAAGATTGCCGCAAAGTTCTGTGACCTCAGCAAAGCCTTCGACACAGTAAACCATTCGATGTTTTTGCACAAGCTGAGTTATTATGGTGTAAGGGGTATTCCACTTCTGCTTCTAGAATCGTATCTTACGAACAGATACCAAGAAGTGTACTTTAATGGGGTGCAGTCCGAACGTAAAATGCTAGAATCTGGAGTGCCACAAGGGCCAATATTAGGACCCTTGTTATTTATAATGTACATTAACGACCTGCCAGAAAATGTTCCACGATCCAGAACTATCCTGTTCGCAGATGACAAATCGACTATAATTACAAAAGCAAGATCTGAAGAAGGCCGAGAACACGCGGTGCAATGTGCGGTTGAAGAGGCGAATTATTGGTTCACAGCTAATATCTCAAGTTAAACGAAGATAAAGCAGGCAGTTTACTGATAAACCACACAGCACGCAGGAGAAAAAAACCGGTGATTTCTTGGGGCTAAAATTAAGCGATCTACTTACGCGGAAACCATGTGGGAAACCATGTGGACCATGTAATATCTAAAGCCTCAACAGCGATATACATGCTCAGACAATTATACCCAGTCTGTGACTACGACGTGCTACGAGCTGCGTACTTCGCCAACTTCGCCAGCATTTGCAACCTATGGAATACTGATATGGGGAGCCAGTTTGGAAATGGAAAGGGTTTTTCTGAAACAGGAAACAGCATTTCGGGGCCCTGGTGAGATCAATCGTCGTTGTAGAATGCGACTGAGATACGTATTGTAACGGAACGGTTTTTCTTATCTGGAAACTTTTGGGGATGGCCAGCCCAAATTCATTCAAGACAAAACCAAATGCCGTCTCACAGATAACCCCACCTGCTCTTTTGAGCAACTAGCCACTGCTGGAAAGCAATCTTTCTGTTCGGTAGCGATTGGTTTCAGAAGTTTTAGCCAAAGATGCTCTCCAACAATATTTTCCTAGGTCAGTCGAAGCAGGGCCGTTAGTTAGCCTAAAGATTGTCAACTTACCTCGTCGGCTTTCCTTTTCCGAAATGACTTCGTCTCCAAAACTTTACTATGGGTACTAATTAAACTTCTTTTGGATTTGGTATGGCGAAATAGACTACTTTTACATTAATATATTGAATAAATTTGTGACAATAGGATTTAAACTAGCAAACTACAAATTTAATAAAATGACAAGTAAAAGACATAACGAAACACAATTATTTGGATGATTTTTAAGTTTTTTATAATGTTGTTTAACTTAAACTTTAGCAATTTTTAAACTCCAAACTCAAAGTTCTTCAAAACCCAAAAGTTGCATATTAAAGGTTAGCAACACTTCGGAGAGCTCAACAGCAATTCACAACCCGACCGAATTTCGATCCTTCTAGACAATTCTAGCCGAATCCTTATGAGATAGAAAGAGCAAGTACTACCCCGTTGGACGGGCAGTAACCTACTAAAACAATGCTGTGATACGAGAATTATATATAATTCGAGAATTGACCAACAGATGACGCGACTAGTACCGCTAAGGAGAAAATTAATTCAAATATTACCAATAAATATCCTAGTTGAAGAATCAAACTTAACGATCGAACGTTGAGAACTTTGTGAAAAATATTCCTTGACGAATCCTCTTTCGTATTGCATGGGCATCACAATCTCTCAATTTGTTACACCCACAATTGGGGTTTGCAATAGTTTGGTATTTACTTTCTTTTTAAGATATTTTTACTTACTTTAAATGCCAGATGTCTCTCATTTGAAACTTTCAAGAAAAGGGATGATAGTACCAACTCAATAAATTCGACAAATATTACTTTACAACTAAATATACTTGATAAGAAAACCGTGCATGAGGGTGAACCATCAATTTATCACTGATATTGCGCATGAAGATGAGTCTACTCTCTATTTGTGTCCTGTAGATGGCAATGTTCTCCACACGAGCAAATTGTTCTTTTGTTCGTCTCTGGCGAAACGGAGCGTTACTTTAGCAAATATATCTCCGCTGACATATGCGAATGTCATGTATGCACACACATACGAATTATCTCCATGCATATACATCTGAACGCGGTAACGCAGTTCTGCTCCGTTTCAATCAATTCCATCTCACGGAAATCTACGCCACCACACACACATACAGTGTTGTCAGTTCACGTTTGTAGATACATTAGATCTCGTGTATCCATTAATGAAGAAGCATGGGCGTAAGCCGAAGCAATCTAGTTAACATGTACGCGGTGATATATTCATCTATGTGTGTATCGGCGCGCGTCTACACTGCATCGTCTTAAGACAATATTAATCAAGGAAGGCAAATATTGAATTTCACTTAACCAATTCGTCGCCGCAAAGCCAATCGTGGTGGAAACATACTCGGTGAGTTTGATACGTATTCGTGTGTACGTAAAATGGCTGGAATTAAAATGTGGCGAAACTTAAATTGTAAAACTTATACATATTGAGATGTTTAATATTAATTTAAAATTACGTTTAATATTTCAATTGCCTTTAGCTCGAAAACTACAGTTGTAATCGGGCGTAAACACCTTTTTTGTACCCGTAAAAATCATCTCACAGGTTCTTTGTACAATATTTAAGAATTCCTTCAGTTCTATCTATCTGGAAAACTAAGGCTCTGATTGAGAAATTGTCTTGCACTTTTTTACTCGCAGTGACATCAGGAATCATCTCCTAATTTTTCTACACAGCATTCGTGGACACCCGGTATGTTCAATATAGGGTGTTTCAAAAAAATGGACAATTATTAAAGGGCGTATTTCCAAGGTGTCGTTGATGTTAAAAATCCATATGAACTTTTTCGCAAAAACGCTTCATTCTTGATATATTTACATGCGAAAGCAATTGAATATATACAGGGTGTATCAGATATAGAGGTAAATGTAATGATATGTAGCAGCTGTAATCATATACAATCAAAAAGTCTTAATGCACAGGGGGTCTATCTGTAAGCATTAACGAGAAAAAAAAATTTTATAAATGCGTGGCTAGAGCCGCACCTGTGCCCAACCTAAATGCTGTCCCGAGTATACCCCCACATACCACTATCATTCAGCCATTACCGCTGTTAGTTTTGTGTGGATCGCCGCTTGGAGTGCAAGCCACTTCGAACATTTTATTTAAATTCTTCCCGTCTCGAAAAACGATCCTTTTCAGGACCATCATGATTTCATATAAAGAAAATCGAAGCTTGATGCATCGGTAAAAGCGCGGGAATGTATAGATTAATTTTCGCGCGACATTATAGTAAAAAGGCGTGTTTGCAAATTTTCTGTATCTACATTTATTTCTGTGTAATTCGAGTCAATTCATTTTGCGTTATTTGATTAAATAAATCCAAAAGAAATAACTCAGATTCATGTGATACCGTTTATTAACAACTAATTCTCGATTCGACAAAGCAAAAGAAAAATATTTAGGTTTTTTTGTAACTACTGAAGTCGCATATCCGGTGAAACTCGAACGTCTTATCAGGATAATAAAAATAATACTTTGTAGACTTACGTAGAATGCTCTTAACAAATAGGGAATGTTTATTTTATAAAAAGAAGAGATTTAAAATGCCTCAGTTTTGCTATTTTTACAAGGGCACACTGGCGATTGGCCTTTATTTATTCAGAATGACGTTAAATGAACTTACGGCTTACCATTAAGAATAATACGAAATGAGTGCAATGTATTTATACATAATACACGTTTAGCGGTGTTAACATGACGTTTCTTTGCATCAGGCCCGGACTAAAGAATTTTTGGCTCTAAATTTTACTTTTTTTTTTATTTTTAATGATGAAATCCGGTTTCGGTGGGTTTGTGCTTTATATGTCGTGTAGTTAACACCCAAGCAAAATTTACTTTTTCATTTGATACACGCTGTATATGTTATAAAATCTTTTACGATGACCGAACTTTAATCAAAGGAAAATCGCATTTTAAAAAGTTTTGATTCAATCAACAATAGTATCAAATGTAGAAAGGGTCACCATGATTATTTGTAGTGTGTAAGATACCTTAAAATAGCGGATTTGTTATTGATAATAATTGAAGATACGAGTGGATGAAGGTGCTATGTCGCATTTTCAAAACTGTCTTTTTTGCATGAATCAAGGTGTTTTGTACCCATCTTTCACATAGCACAATCGAAAATTCAGAAATTCAAGAACACTCGAGTCTTGTGAATGTATGAAGGGGTTATGTTACACTACTTTTGAGAAAAATTACATAAAAAAACTTAATTTCTGAAAAAGTATGATTTTGTAACATAACACCTTCATCCACTATGTCTTCAATTGCATATTAAGGGAGAAAAATTATTTTTAAATACGGATCATGTAAAAATATAACGTAATATATCTAAGAAAACTAAAAATTCAAAATTCAAACATTATTACTTCGGAAAGTAAAGCAGTATATTTTGTAATTTTTGTCTTGCAATTGGTTCTATGTTCTATGTAGTGTTGTGCGATCAATAAATAAATCAGTAAACGTATTTCTGAGATGTCCCTGATGTAGATAATCACTATAGAATGTTTAATTATAAAAACGTCTTAATTTTGACATTTTACTTGCTTTTATCTCGGAATCTATGGCTCCGATCGAAAAATTGTATTGGACTTTTTTACTCGCAGTGGCATCAGAAATCACCTTCTCCCTTTTCTACCCAACATTCGCGGACACCCTATATATTCAATATAGGGTGTTTCAAAAATAACGGACAATACTTAAAGGGCGTATTCCCGAGGTGTCGCTGATGTAAAAAGTCTATATGAACTTTTTCGCAAAAACGCTTCGTTCTCGATATATTTACATGCGAAAGCAATGTACCAAATGTAGAAAGAGTCACCATGATTATTTGTAGTGTGTAAGATACCTTAATATAGCGGATTTGTTATTGATAATTGTATCAAGATGAGGGAGAAAAATTATTTTTAATACGGACCATGTAAAAACTATAACGTAATATATCTAAGAAAACTAAAAATTCAAAATTCAAACATTATTACTTCGGAAAGTAAAACAATATATTTTGTAATTTTTGTCTTGCAATTGGTTCTACGTAGTGTTGTGCGATCAATAAATAAATCAGTAAACGTATTTCTGATGCAGATAATCAAATAAAAAAAAACGTCTTAATTTTGACATTTTACTTGTTTTTGTCTCGGAATCTATGGCTCCGATCGAAAAATTGTATGGGACTTTTTTACTCGCAGTGGCATCAGAAATCACCTTCTCCCTTTCTACCCAACATTCGCGGACACCCCATATATTCAATATAGGGTGTTTCAAAAATAACAGACAATAATTAAAGGGCGTAGTCCCGAGGTGTCGTTGATGTTAAAAGTCCATATGAACTTTTTCGCAAAAACGCTTCGTT
Organism: Protaetia brevitarsis; assembly: GCA_004143645.1. NCBI lineage: Eukaryota > Metazoa > Arthropoda > Insecta > Coleoptera > Scarabaeidae > Protaetia > Protaetia brevitarsis. The sequence continues at coordinate 80,885 of RXPK01004229.1, forward strand.
CTCGATATATTTACATGCGAAAGCAATGTACCAAATGTAGAAAGGGTCACCATGATTATTTGTAGTGTGTAAGATACCTTAATATAGCGGATTTGTTATTAATAATTGTATCAAATGAGGGAGAAAAATTATTTTTAAATACGGATTATGTAAAAACTATAACGTAATATATCTAAGAAAACTGAAAATTCAAAATTCAAACATTATTACTTCGGAAAGTAAAGCAATAATAGATTTTGTAATTTTTGTCTTGCATGGTTCTTTGTTCTATGTAGTG
>RXPK01004230.1:0-67424 GCA_004143645.1 Protaetia brevitarsis
AGTGTTACAAGAAATTGAAAATCGACTTGCTTATTGTCAGGAAGTTAATAGTCAACAATTTGAACATTTAATTTGGTTTGTTCTGTTTTCTTTTTAACAAAATTTAAAAAACAAAAACAAGCTCCCGAATTTTAAATGAATTTGCTCTGACTCACGTGTCCTCACAAATTTTGAAAGAAATCAGTCATAAATGTCTCGATAATTGAATTGTAGAACCTAATACAGGAAACATACTTGGAATTGGATGTAGAATTCAAGAAAGAAATACAAAATAAGTATTTTCATTTAAAAGAATTAGTTGGTTGGTACTTGTAACTTATTTTTGGCATACACTGTATACATGAACATACCATGAAAAAAAACCTCGGCTAGAAGTGAAAATCAAGGTGTCCGAAGGATTTTCCAAAAAACAAACCCTTGATTTTATATCAATTTGTTTTAACTCAAGCGTCCTCATTAATTTTGAAAAAATCAATCGCAAATTTCTCGAGAACTGTTGAGTTCAGATATAGGCCACGGTATATGAAATGTTCTTAGAATTCGATGCAGAATTCAAAAATGAAATAAAAAATAAAAATTGATGTATCCGAGCATTTTTCTAAAAAACAAACCCCTGAATTTTAAATGAATTTATTCCAATCCACGCGTCCTCACTGCATATTATTTGTGGAGAAATATCTTTTTTACTTTATATTTTCCTGGATATTTTCTTCCTATACACTTTATAGGTTCCAAACTGAATCGATTTATTTGAACCAGTATTATAACCCGCTCTGCGTTTTGGCCAGACTAGCTTAATCTCTCTCTCGAACTTCTCCTTATAATGGTGACCGCACATTCTGAATATGCGTAAAATGATGTGGCAACCGCATAAAAAATAAATATTATTTAAAACTTTTTTATTTCGATATAGCGATTTTTATATTTCTATTGCGTAATCCGTCGTAGTCTACTACATTACTACATTGACAGCTATTCTACAATTTAAAAATTTAAAGCGACATTTTTTAGATTAATATTGCACAAGGGCGACTGATAATTATAAACAATTGCACTGCTACCGTCGGTTTCTTCACATACAATGAAGATTACCAACCGGAAGCGAAAAAGTAGGGATTTCCTCTATTAGAGTTAGAAAAATGGATAACTGCGAAGGAAATGGTATGCTTCTACGTTATGGATTCCGATTTCCCTACAGGCCTTCGTCTGTACTAAGATAATAAAGGCATCCCATGAATTTTCACCTTATGTCGGCAACCCTCATTTTATTCGCGGTTATATGCGCTTATGTCCTTATATTTCAATAAATGATTTAAATAAGCTCAAAGAACTAGGAAAATATTTTAATCGGTAGTTTAAAATGCTCATATTTTATTGTAAGTAACAGAATGGTTAAAAAAAATCTTTTGTTATTTTTTTCACATTTTTATTAAAGCTTGAATTATTTCGGTATAACGTTAACTTGGTCTAAAAAATAATAAGTTAAAGCGATAATATTTAAATAAAAAAGGTATAGTTACAAAATTGAAACAAGGGGTGATTATAACATTCCTTTTTATCATAACTTCATTATTATTTCATATAATTGGATAGCCGCTGGTTGCCCATATAAAGAAGTAGCTGATTGAGCATCTACCGAATCATTCTTGAACGTCGCTGCTACCACGTTACCAAATGTAATTATACACCACTACCAAAATATTTAATGCATTGCAATTTAAGGAGTACTCTTGAAATTTAAAGCAGTATAATGCGATGGAAATATCTTTTTATAATCGAACGGATTCCATATGCGGGATAATAAGACAAATAATAATCATAGCCGCTTTTTCATTGTATATACTTACTAACCAACAGTGAAGCCCATAAGTTGAAAACGAGGTTGCATGAGGCAAAGATTACTATCGTGAGACAGCTTCTTTTAGTTTATAACAGTTGTTTTGAACAGAGATCGTAAATTAGAACACTTTTTTCCTGGAAATAGGAACAAAATAATGTGTATTTTGTTCCAAGTAGCGTACTCGGACACATCTATCAGAAGTTACTGAGTAATTTTGAATGTTTGGGTAAAGCCCTGATGATTTAATTAGTTCTCTACTTGATATGTCAATCAAAAAAAACCTTAAGCCTTATTACAAATGCTACTATTACCATAACATCTTCAGTATTTTCAAAAGTGCATTAGTAATGCATTAGTAATTTGAAATCCATTAGACGGAAAAGACACTTACCAAACCCAACCTAAAGAAAAAAAGGACGCTATATTAATGTTAATTGACTCTGAATAGTATTTTTGCCAGTGAAATACATGCGCTAAAGATTTGAACAAATATAACCAGGTAGGGGGTCCATCTCGTGGATTTTTTTTTCGACCACTCGAACATGATGACCTAAAATTCTCGAGACGAAAGTTTGTGTTAATTAAAACAGATACACTTTTTTTTCTAATAGTTTTATTATATTTACGTTGCTTTTAAGTCAAATCAATTAATTTGTTTAGAAAGAGTGTTAGCAAATGTCTCCTCGGGAAATTTAGACGTCACATACGATAACCTCTCGGCTTTTAATTAACGGTTACAATTTAATATTTGCTGCCCGCGGAACTCATACATAATTGTCTCTGGATCACGCTATAACTTTTTCAATATGCGGTGTTATTATTCAGCACGTAAAACTATTTTAGTTCACTAACATTTGCAAATTTTGCAAACGACTCGAAACAAGTGTTGAAGTTCGGAAAATTGTAATAACCCAGTTCGGTTAAAGTTAGTTTAACAGCAAAACAATATAGTTTTGCTGTTAAACTAGTAATCAATGAATTGCCTTTACTCTATGCGCAATTAAATCTAGTAAATACACCGCGCAATCATTTTCCAACACATTAAATTTCATTCAGAAGAACGAATTGAAGCTAATTTACTAGCGTGTGTTAATTGCTACATATAGAATTGCGTTTAACTATGATTGTGATAATCAGTTTAAAGGCGCACTACCATATTCACAAGGAATAATATTTTAAATATTAATTGTGTACGTATAAACGAGAATAGTTGCCTTAATTATTTTATCAGTTCTAGCATTCATGTAGGTAAAAATACTCACACAGCCGTTCTAAATAACGCAATTATAATTTATTGCATATGCATTTATATATACATATTTATTATACTAGCTGCATTTGTCCAACGCGCATAAGTGAAAATAATTACATAAATATATCAACACGTTTCAAATGTTTCTGTCCGTTATTTCATTATACACGTTGTTGCTCATGTAAATTCAATACGGCTAAATTCCATCTGAAACAAGTAAGTTATGTCGATACTAATAAGGTGAGTTTAATAGTACAATGACATTTCTGCGACACCGTGCATATAATTGGAACTAAATGCGAGAAATTATACCAGATCTGCTAATTATCCACAACGTTGTCGTGTGTTGCAGTTCTTTTGCAATAAATTTAATAGTGGGTCCTTATCGCTTTCCCTAGTGAGTTTGTTTAAGATTTATATAAACATACGCATGCATATGCGGTACTATAGAACATAAATCCAAGAAAGAAACTTGCGAACTAGATTAAGCAAGAGAAGAGTGAAAATCAGTTAGTTCTAGGTTAGTATCCACCTGACAGTCCTAACTAATTGCACTTGAAGTTCTAACGTACTGTATTATTAATGCTTTTATCCAGGCATGTATTTGATGATTGACGGAACAAGCACGATTCGTTAAAGTTAGCCAAATTTATAGATGCATAGATAATATATTGTGACCAGATCTGAGGATATCGACATTACATACATAAAATTAACAATAATAAAAAGCAGTAAAATTGATACAATATGATAATGGTAACAAAGTAGTAACAGTAATAATGACAGTGTTAATAGTGATAATATAAAGGTCGCAGAAGAAGCGCATAGCGGACCGCATAGTGTCAAGAAGTTATGTCTACTGGTGACGGTAGATGTAGAAAACGCCTTCAATTCGGCATCTTGGCGCGGCATCACCGATAAACTAAGAACTATGGGGATTTCCCCTTACCTCTACAACATGGTGGCCAGTTACTTAGAGGAGAGAGCCCTGATTATTGGGGAGAGTGTGGGGCTAGAGGTCTCGTGTGGGGTTCCGCAGGATTCAGTTATGGGACCGCCATCACGTTAATGAGTGGATGACAAGAAAAAAACTTGCACCACAGAAGACAGAAACGGTCCTCCTGGTGGAGGCCGGAAGAAAGTACGTGTCAATATTGAAGACATAGTTATAGAAGACCAAGAAACAATTCGATACCTTGATATTCATCTGGATAAGAACTTGAGGATGGTGTCGCACATCAAAAGAACGGCAGAGAAAGCATGTGGAGCTTTAACAACTCTGAGCCGCCTCATGCCAAACATAGGAGGACCAAAAGAACGCAGTCAAAGAGTCTTAAGTTCAGTAGCCGAGTCTATCATCCTTTATGGGGCTTCCATATGGAGCAAAGTCATGGTAAAAGAAATGCACAGGAAGAAAATGGAGAAAGTGCAACGTAGAATAATGCTTAGAAAGAATGCATGACATTACCAAAGTGAGTTTTTATAAATGTTTTACAAGGCAGGTATGGGAGAGAGGATACTAGTGGCTTGGGTCGAAAAAGATTTCTACAGGGTGGGGTTCGGTCTGCTCTGCTGTAGAACCTGGTCATGGATGAGTTACTACTAAAGCTATACAATGAAAAGCATATAGCTTTGGGGTGTGCATATAATCTTGTCATACAGCGTAGTGCGGAATAAAATGCAGAACGTTCTACAAATTGCAGTGAACCGAGCAGAAGCGTCTAAATATTAATCCTTCCAAAACGATCACAATAACATTCACGAGAAGAGAGTGCTTCAGAGGATTAAAACCATGGAAAAATATGGGGGTCAAAAAGTAATATGATGTACTGAACATAGATTCTTGAATATACATACTTTGAATTGACGTCTTCAGAAGATTAAAAACAGTTGGTGGTTAAAAGAGCTCATGAAAAAACATGGGGGTTAAGACCTAATACCCAAAAATTATTAAGTAACAGATATGCAGGACTGAGACATAATAATATTGATCATCATGGGCAAAGCACGTTTTTGGGAATGAGATCAGACCGCATAATTTCGACATATTCCTTTAACAGGAATTTCGAAGTGGAAATGATGGATAATCTGGAATCTATCCAACTACAGGGAGAGATTCGGAGAATAAATCTGCTTTACAGACGGATCAAAAATCGAAACTGGGACTGGAGCTGGGACTCTCAACTTAGGAAAATATGCCAGGGTCTTTGAAGCATTTATTGCATGCTCAGTATTATAGCAACTGAAATCAATTAGAGGGCTTATGAAAATATGTGTCTACGTTGCGACAGACAGCCAGACGATACGGCATTAGTGCACCCTAATAACACAATCAAGATCGCTTTGGGAATGTATTCGAGAAATGAATAGCCTGTCGGACTATGACAAAATGTTTGTGGATCTTATGGCTTTAAATGAAAGACAATTTTTAATTCAACAACGACGTTTTGACAATTTAATGTCTTTTTCAAATTTCTATTAGTGAAAACAATTACCATAGTGTGGATGATTTCCATTAGCTATTGTCTCACAACATAATGTTGCCCACACAATTACATATAACATGTTAAAAAGGTTGTATGAGACGATATCACATTTAATATTACCAACAAACCTTTACAAAACATAGACTGCTGTCGGACCACAATAAAGTCACTTTGCTATGGATTCCCGGACATCTTTCAATCTCTGAACGCACCGACAGTGAGGGCAAGCATATAAAAATCAATACGATTTAACATATTTTGCTCAAATACCATTGTCGACTATTTAATTTTCACGGAAGCATATCCGCTTCTGATTATTTCAATAAGCATTAACACATTAAAGTGGCCTTAATTTCTTCATTTTTAAATTTAGAGTAGTAATGTATTAAACAATTCTTGATTAAAATCATTCATTCTTCCAAAATGTGCAAAAACTATAGGGCGTTCCATTTAATCATAATCATAATCATGATCATATCAATTTATTGGCATCACTTCAGTACATTTATATTGTGAACATATATGCCAAAAAGACTAAATCATCGTAAAGGTGCTCTTCCTTTAGCCTCAATTCAAATTTTCATGGTTTTGGCCAAACGTATAACACATGAATTGATACACGTCAAATTTATCTTTCCTTTTCTATCACTTAAGTCCTCTTCGTTGATGTTAACACCATACAACTTGAGGTTTACTTTGAGATTATAATTCCATTCTACTTTTCCAAAAAACCACGAAATGTAAAACTAAAGACGCACGTTCCTGTCACTTTGACAAGGGGTAAAATATAAGGAAATATTTTTTTTCAATATCTTTAAAATGCGTAACTCAATTCTTTTTCTGATTTAAACGCAACAGTCAGGTAATACTACTAGTTTGTTAATTGAGTGGACTACGAAGTGCAAATAATAACGAAGTTAGCAATAGTGTCGACTTCATTTGAACACATTTCCAATCCATGCGTGCTGGCTGATGTTGCGTGTGACATTTCCTCCTTTGTATTGATTCCGAGATAAAGAGATTTCCGTTTTGTCTCGGACAATTGGTATTGTAGGCGAAATGGTTTTCCTCTTGGTTTGTGATTTGTTTTACTGTAATATTTGTTCTAATATTTGTTTGATTTTTTGTCTATATTGTGCGTAATTTAAATTTTGTATATGTTTTGACAGCTTGCTACATTGTGTTATTCTTTCTGTCGTATTTACTTTTCCATGCTTGTTGCACACTTTCTTTTGTGGTCGAATACATGATTTTCTTCTTGTAGTATAGTTGTTTGTTGTATGTTTGGTTTTATCAGGTGTTTTGTTGGATATGGTATATTGCTATAATGCATGCAATACTATAATAAATTTCCCGCCATCATTTTTAGTAACTTCAACGTAAAGGCATTAAAATAACTATCAATGTAGTACAAAATAGTTGGTAATTTGATGTTTCAACGTTGAAGTTACTAAGAATAATTGCGGGCGATTTAAATTTGGCTATGTGGGCAGGAGCTTTGAACAGAATGAAGAAATTTAATTGGAAGTTAAATTGAAACGGAAGTGGAAGAGACAAATTATTTTTTTTTTATACGTGAATACTAAAACGACACTGAAAGAATAAAAATGTCAAGCAAATACAAGAGCTGTGCTCTGTGCTTGTTAATTTATTATGAATATATATTATATTTATATTAGAAAACTTGTTATAACGTTGTTTCAATATTAATATTGAATACACGTGTTGGTTGTTAATGCTATTTACTTTTTTTGTTATTTCCGTGTAATTGCTATAAATATATAAAAAAAGTTAATAACTAAACATATTTGCACAATGAACACATTCCTCATCAGAATTGTTGAATTGAATAACAGGAATAATTAAAACAGCTAACAGCAAAATTAGTAATTAGACGTAGTTTACAATTTTTTCACAAGGCATAGGAAAATAATGTAGAGAGATTTTAAACATAGTAACGTGAAAATGTTGCGAAAATTTGTGACGAAACGAAAAGAAATGAATTAAAATTAAAAAAATGGAACCCTAATAAGCTTTATTTATTTAAAACCAAACCTATACAATTCCCAGAAATTATTAAAACAAAATATTGACAAAATTAAAATTATTCAAATAATGTTTGCTTTTTAATAATATCCTTATATTATTGTTGTTGACTGTGTTTATTGTAAAAGGGGCGTCTTTAGGTAGCAATCATGAAAGCATCTGTGATTAGGAACATTTCAAAACGAATGAAAATGATAGTCAAAACTAGGCAGTTTAATAGTAATTGCAATTCATCCTAAATCGCGTGTTCCTGCAATGCATTCTCGCTAAATATTTTATTATAATTGATTCGGTGCGAATTTGTGTTCTAGGAGGTATTTGTGTTACAGAAAAAAGCACTCAAGAAACAATCATACCGCGTATTACAAACATAATAAACGTTATTCAACAGCCATCCATGTATTACTACTTATTAGAAGAGTTATCGCCGTAAAATAACAACTATAATTATTGATTTCGAATTAAAGTTTTTTCCAATCTACAACAATAAAATTTATCACAAATTCTCTAATATACAAACCAAAATTAATCTCTTCCATCACATAACGATAATACCATATATACATGCAATATGGGTGTGATTGGTTTTATCTTCTAGTATATTCGACGTAAGTTATGGTAATTCTTAAACCACCAATTAATTATAATTTTATTGTCATTTTATCAGATTACCTGAAGAACGTCTAACAGACCGAAACATGTAGTAATATTTTTGTAGATTGGAAAGAACTTTTAATTCGTAATCAATACTCATACGACCAATCATAGACTTACAATCAAGCAACTATAATCAAATTCGCTATCACCACTTTTCTCAGGCTAATCTAAAGTTCATTTTATGTTATCACAGTACCATATTATAAAATACTTGTTTACAATCTCCAGAAGTAAATTTACGAGCGAAATGTTAACGGCAATCCTATATTATGGAGGACTCTACCGCGAAGACCAGGGAAAAATGACGTCTTGACTCTTGTTTAAATATAGGCGCTTCCAATTTGAATCCACGACCTACCATTTAACTAGAATAATTGGGTATTATTACTGCCGATCAAAACGTACGTCATCTCAGGTATTTTTTTGTATCATCAATTTTAAGATCGTGAGTTCCGCGTTTCTAGAGCAACGAGGCCTTTACCTCCGTTTCATAAATTAGCTATCGCATAATGATCTACCACTTCTAAAATTACTACTCTCTTGCTCTCTCCCTTCGTGAGTGACGACCTAAGTACCTGTACTAGTCGAGTAACCCATTTGAGCCGATCGCGCAATTTTATCGTTACGGTTTTTAACCGAATACCAAACTGGTGTGGTGATAATTTTGCTCCCGATACATTCGCAGCAGTGAATACTAAATAGTATCGGGCGTTTGTACGACATGAAGCAGAAAGATCTGTAACAATAAAGCTACCTTGAGGCGAATTAGATACGATTGTTTTATATTTTTAACGGTCGAATGTATACAGTTTTCAAAAGGTTAAAATTTAAATAATAATACGGTGTGCACCGTTCCCTATCTAATGATATTTGTACCAACGCCATTTGTAGCACCAATTTGTGAGGAGGGAATTTGATAAAGATGTGCGAAGGCTTTAAAAAGAGAACATCGAGAACAGAATTTACGGTGTGTAATTTCTGGTAAATTTGCCGTAAATTATGCTAACCTGCTTTTCTAACAAACGCAAATTGTGTTCCCCTTAATAACATATTTAGAAGAATATGAATGATGCAGATGGAATGAAGATAAATATTTCAATGGTATTCTAGCTAATGTTTAGCAAATCACAAACATTATTGCACGACCCGTATTATTCCGGAACATAAATTATTATAAATTATCCAGTGATTAGCAATATTGCTATAGTCAGAACTTATTCAGGTTACGAATCCTGTCATGCAAAGATTTTATTTTAATAATAATGATGCAAGCATTGCAAGCTTTTTACAGTGAGAAATTAACAAATTAATGTATTCCTCCTAATTATTACAGTTAATAAATAAATGTATAGGTAGTATATAACATTTTATGCATATGGGCCAAAAGATTAAATCACCTTTAGCCTTCATTCATTCAAATTTTCCTAGATTTTGGCCGAAACCATCATGTTTCTTACCTGACAGCTCCAATTTAACCATTCCTTTCTCCTAAGCACTGTTCTTCTTTAATTGACATCCTTTTCGGATATCACTGCCTATTTTGTAAAATCAACTTCAAAACTTCTTTTATTAGAACCTTTCTCGTTTCTATTTCTAAAATTTTCGAAATGTGACACCAAAAAACTATATCCATCACTTTGACTTATAATACAGCCCCCGTAAATAAAACGTGGTTTCTGATTTGTACCTTCCATTCATATTTCATGTAGTAGCAATACACAGATATAGTTATTAATAAAAAGGTAATAATTTATTTTTTGTTATAAAAGTAGTCAATATAAAATAAATTTTAGTCTGTTTTCTCGTTGTTTTCTCTACTATTTCTTTATACAAAAATTGCCTAATTATTTTTACAGAAGTTATGCTCTCTAATACAAGCTGATATTTTTTCGAACATGATCTTATTTCCTCATTATTATAAATGGCATCTAAGTGTAGATATATAGATAATTAATTTTATTTCAAAGAGCCACGAAATAATAATAGTAAAAAGTAAGTTGAAGCAAATGAAGTTTATACTAACAAAATACAAAGGAAAAGAGAGATGTAATGCTACAACAGTGTTTTTTTTTAATATGCGTATGTACAAAGAAAATACATAACAGCTAAAACAAATCATAGTATAAAACTACTTATAGTACAAAGTACGTAAGAATTATATTTTATTCGTTACAGTGTAGTTAATTTAACCATAGTGGCTTCAATGAGGACTTTTAGTGACTATACGAAAAGCATTAAGCCTCTGAGCAATTGGCTCATTTTAGAGGTTATCTTATCAGCTATTGTATAATGAATATACCAAAAGGGAATCTTTTTTCTCCGATTTCTTTAGAAGATGGAAACAGTAAACTAATTAAGCTTCTAAGAGAATGTTTCAAAACGTGACCAAGCGATGCCGAAATATAACTCATTTTTTTTTTTTAAGAAGAAACTACGAATTTGGTATACAGTAACTAACCACGACAGAATGTGGCACTTGGTCATCCAACGCTTTGTCTACCTATGCACGTGTTCTACTTTTGAAGAAATTTAATGTAAAAAGGTATTATAAATTGTTAAAAAGTGCTGTTATTAATGAAGGGGTGAGAATTGTTGCAAAATTCTACGAGATTGCTTTAATACTAAGATTTGCTTAAGAAGTGGCTATATGCAGAAGGTCCTTTTTGTCAACACTGTACATCGGGATTAGATGTTCCTCTATTTACCTTGTGTTTAATATTTTACGCAATGCATAAATTCATATATAAATGAATAAAAAGGAAAAAATAGAATTATTTGCCGTTAGGGATGAAGTAAAGTATATAATATCTTTTGGGGTATCCAGCAACTAAATAACAAAATCATTTGAAGTTTTTTATTTTTTCACAACCAATATTTCGCATAACATTGTGTGCTTCCTTAGAGTCAAACTGAAATGAAAAAAAAAAAAACGTGATTATGAACAAAAGTGAGGTAACTTAAATGTGAGAATTTTGAGAAACCGACAAAACTGACCATCAAAACCAGTATATATAAAAATTTTGAATTTGGAATAAGATTAGAAATTAGTAACATGTTAATTAATGATTTAAATTTTGAAACATTTTAAAATAAAAAGGAAAAAATAATTACAAGATCAACGGATCAGATTCTAAAGCAAACAACAACACTATTTGACTAAGTAAGATAGTTAATTATCTAAACACGTGTACAATTTAGCTAGATGTGATGATATACAGTCTATGTCAAAAGTTGTGTGACATCTCGTTTTGGTTTGTAAATTGTTAATAAAAATGCGTATACTCAACTCATTGTGTTATTTCGTGTATTAATTAACACGTTACTAATCTAAATTCAAAATTTTACTACATATTAGTTTTCATGGTCAGTTTTTCAACATTTTTAAAAAGCTCACATGTAAGTAGCCTCACTTTTATTCATAATCACGTTTTCATTAAGAAAAAAATAATATTTTTTATCACAGTTTGACCTTGAGGATGCATACAATATTGCGCGGAATATATATAAATTTATATAAATGATATATGTTCACTGAATGTCAGTGATGTTATCACGATGTATGCTGATGATATCATCATACTTGTAACCTCCAATACCCTGGCTGAGTTATTTGTACAGGTAGATAGAGTTTTTTTACTTATTAAAACTTGGATGAACCTTAACAAATTAATAATTAATTCTGATAAAACTAACCTTATTTTATTTAATAGATGCAGATATAGAATCAACGGTTTAACCCTTGGCAATAAGTACACTCCTTTCACTAACTCTGCGAGGGTTTTGGGAGTGCACATTGATGAAAAGGTTAATTGGATTAGCCATGTTGACACACTGTCTGGTGAACTGGCGCGCACCTGCTATGCTCTCTATAATCTCAGAAGTTGCTGCAGTTATGAGATTTTGAAAAGTTTTTACTATGCCAACTTCTATTCTCGGATGACATATGGCATCATTTATTGGGGGAGATTTATTGGATCATTGCACTTCCGCCGCGAGAATATTTCTAATTCAAAAACGAGCCATTAGAACTTTATTAAGCCTTGACTCACGCGCCTCTTGTAGAAGTGCTTTTAAGGAACACAAAATCTTAACTTTTTACGATGTTTATATCTATGAAGTTTTGTGTTTTGTTCACAAGCATCGTGAGGAGTTCACCGAGAGTGTGTCGCATAATTACAATACCAGAATATTTAATCATTTGTTACCACCAAGACATAGAACTACTGTTTTTCAAAGGAATTTAATATACATGGGATGCAAGCTATATAATAAACTGCCTTAGAATATAAAAGCAGTTGATAACCTGAAAGGATTTCAAAAGCAAGTTAAATGCTATCTTTTGAATTTGAGCTGTTATTCAGTTGCCGATTTTCTTAATAATAATATTTAGTTTAATTTAAGTATTTCATTATTTTTGTTTGTATTGTGTTGACATATTTCATCATTGTCTTTTTTTTGTTTGATATTGTTTGAAATAAATATCTATCTATCTATCTATCTATCTATCTATCTATCTATCTATCGATCAATTGCACAAAAATAAAGAACTTCCAATAATTTTGTTATTTAGTTGCTGGATTCTCCAAAAGATATTAAATGAATAAATATATCAAAACGTTATAAACACTAATCACTGCTTCTCTTGGTGGCAATAAATTTATGTTCTGGTTGGTTGTCATATGTTATGCACGTTTTTTTCCTACTGATTTATTGATCATGATAGATCTGGAGAACGAGTGCAGAAGATTGCCTAAAACAGGAGCAAATTTTAGTAAACAGCTAGACATTCCTTAGCCAAATGGTAAACAGAAGAAACAATAGAAGGGTATAAAGAATATATTGATTTTAAAATTTATGATACTAAAGCAGTTTAAAATGTTTTTTTGTAATTGTACCCGGGTTGAGTTTTGTATTGTTTCTTTTGTTTATTTAGTAATCAATGTTCTTTTAAAAAATGTAACAAAATAAAATAAAAGTCCATTATGCAGTTGTAAAGTCAACAAGATCTATTGCATAAGGACAGCAAAATTTGAACAACCGACTTTTTTATGTTTGCTCAATAAACTTCTTGATAATATTTTCATTAGATTGCCGAAAATCAGCTTTAATTGAAAATAACTTGATCTTTAATCATAGTATAGTTACTTGTTTCATTTTCAAGAACTTGAAATGGTACTTGATTAAGTGATGCTTGACGTGGTACAATTAATAACTATTTTATTTTGAGCAGGAAAAGCAAAATTTCTTGGTTTTGATTTTTGGAATCAAAAATGTCTCATTGTAAAAGAATTTCATCATAGCGTATAGTTTTTTATGTATTCGTTTTTAGGTATATATAAAATAAGTTCTTATGTTAGTAAAAAGAAATCAAAGGCTGCATTATGTGGAACACACTCCAATAATGCTAAAAACAAAGGAAGATGCAGCTTTATATATATATATATATATTTTCTTTCTGGAAGATGAAATATGTACTGCAAGCTGTTTACTTATATCTCCGTATTTCAAATATATTAGATTCTCCATTTTGTATTGTAGTGCTTTCTTAATCGGCAAAGCGGCCTATTAAGGGCTTATTTAGACAAAATTATGGAAAAGTGCTGATGTTTGTGAAACGCATTCCTAAGATGTACTTTTTTTAAACTTTTTAGTAAACCATTTAAAATCAAATAAGAAATAATTACTGTTTCGCTGTACCAATAAGTAATTAACATAAGCAAGTAAGATATTTCAGACCTCAAAATTTTTGAACCACGAATTTTCCTAGAGTTGTTAAAGCGAAAAATAATACAACATATATCAATAAATAAAGCAATGAAAAAAATTTCTTTTATTTTATCTAAAATGCATAGCCTCCTTAACTACTATGTAAAAACTTCAAACTCGCTTACTCATTGACTTCCACTTCCACCAATAATTATTTTCAGTATTTAAATCAAACTAGTGCTTCAATATTTTTGGTTTAAATTTTGATTTTCTTAATTCTTATTTTGAACTATGTTTGCGATTATTTATTTACCCACTTTCAGAAGATGCCTATAGGTTCACTCTGCATTTGGAAGGCACCGAAATGTTTTTACAAAACCTCAAAGATGCCGACAGTTATGTTCATACTGTTATTCTGTAGTCTGAAAATAGAGTCGACTAATTGAACCACCACTTATGGCCAGCATTTCCATGAGTGCTTTCAACTATGTTAATCTAGGTTGGCAGTGCAATTAATGAAGGAAATTTAAAAAAAAATACAAATTGACTGGATTTAATTGGTTCAGAGAATGCATAGCTAAAATCAAGGCGGTAAAAGCATAGCACTTCAGCAATAGTAGAGTCGCAGTTTTTGCTGGATGTTACCTATAGGAACAGGTAAAAAATAAATTGAAGTAATTTATTTCAAAGCTTACCTTTAACAATCAAGCCGCGTTATATAAGAATTATTAAATAATGCTTTGTAATGTAGTATTGAGTGCAATATCTATAACATTCGTTTTATGAGATATAGGATACAAGTATGATTGATTGGCTTACTATTAGAGACAGGTTATTTCATAACCTTATATAATTGAGTTTTGAAACAAAAGTGTTCGTTAAAATAATTAAGCCACTAGTATTACTTAAAAGGGTGATTGATCAAAACTGATCGAAAATGCTACGTAATGTGCAAATTAGATATATGATGGTGAGACAAGAGCCTGTAATCAGGAGTCGTTAATTTCACCGAATTACTTAAAAATTCATAAATCCAACGTTACTTAAAAACAGGGACACGAAATATATTGCCTTGTATATCAGAGGCTTCAGCACCGAGCGAGCGGCGAGATGCGTCTCGTTGTAATTTAGGTTACAAGGATATATTAATCTTAGCTGACATTAATGTATAATCCGGGGTAATTGAAAATTATCGAGAAAATTCACGAGAACGGACGCGCGTAGCGTTGGAACAACAGATGAGCATGGCATTTGCGTATAACTTAAAGGATGCTCGTGGTGAAAAGCGCGGTTATTTAGAATTTTTCTATAGCGCCGTGTGAAATATTGCTACTAGAAGCGGTAATGACGTACATTTTACACTCTTATACGTACGCTTAAGCGTTTTAGTGAAATAGGTCAGGTCGTAATAATCTAACATCCAGTTACTTTTGAGTTTTCATTTTTATTTAACGGTACACAGATAATCCATTAAACGCTCGATGTTTTCGTTTTTGTATAGCATCCTAGATTTGAGGATGATGTGTGACAAGCGACGTATCATTTGGGCTTGCAGAAAACACGAACTAACTAATCATCATTCACTTATGTTTGTCAATAATTGTAGGATTAATATTCAGACTTTACGTTTGGTATCCGCAGGTGAAGTGTCGTTTCTTTTAAAGACAGCAATCAATGCAGTATTGCAATACATACGGATGAGTCTACATAGACAATTTATAGTGCGGACCCAGGTATAATGACAGGCGACCAAGAAACTAATATCACGATTAATGCAACGAACCGAGGATTTAAATACGTAATTAGCAATACGGTACATAAACAGATGAAACAACGGCTTAAACGTGGCTCAAAGAAAGATAAGCAAGCGGAGACTCACTGGAGGCTCTTCGCCTGGGGTCCAAGGCGAGAAACGTACATGCTCTACTTCGCGCGTACAATGTGTAGCAAGCAGACACTGCTTCGCACCGTCGCCTTTGTGTGGGAGGTTACTGCGTTTGTTGTTATGTCGAAATGTGTTTCTTTTCAATGTCTAGATACATCTGGTAAAGCTATTATTCATAATAACAATAGATATATTAAACAGTTGTCCACATGTTTATATATTGCTGTCTGTTCTGTGATTTACATTTTTCTGGCTATAATAATTGTAGTATTAACTGTAGAATTAATTCCCCTTTTTCCTTATAAATTTGCAGAAACCTGTTTCATCACGTTGTAAACAAGTTAAATCCATGAAATCAGAGATAGAATTAAGTTTATATTTATTTTTACCAATTATATTGCATAGTGTATTTCAATATATAAGAAAATCGCTTGTAACGTCTGTAGTGGCTTTATTGCACCTTCTGTAGCCATTTATTTAAAGAGTATGGTTTACCTGCTAGCATATTAATCCAGGAGCCGTACTGACTATGAAACTTGAAGATATAAGAAGTAAAATTGATTAATACTTTTCACTTTTAGATGAGAAATCGTCGATAAAATGCCTGGGGACATAGGAACGGTCTCGTTATAGTTACAGTTCCAGATAAGTATCTATGGGCCAAAGACAACGTACTCGAGACTCTAGCAAACGGTCAAAAGCTTCATATGAGTCGGGATTCTTCTGAGGATATTTCGCAGGAAAATCGCAAGGTCGTTCAGGTAAATGTATATTTGAATATTATGCAGGTGATAAAATTTGTGGAACTGGGATATCCCTGAATGTGTGGCGTAAAATTGTTAGAGCAGCAAACGTAACAACTGTCCTCTGTAGTGGTCACAATAATAATGCCTCCTTTAAATTATTGCCAACAATTATTTCGCTTTAATTGTTATTGATGCCAGGTAACCAACATATAATCGGATAGAAAACCAAAACCGACGTTAAGATACCATTATTCACTCTAGATGGAGGGGAATACAACATATGTTACCAAAATATAAGATTTCGAGAAATGATAAATTTCCCGGAAGAAAGTTTATAAAAATTCCGGGCAAGTTCGAACAAACAAGTAAAATGCAGTTAATAGTATTTATAATTTTATAAATGGCATTTCATCTAGTGTCTTACTATATTTACTATTTGACATTTAGAGTATGCAGCCAGGTATGCACGTTTGCTTGCAATAACTCTTTTATTATGTTTTAAAACCTGTTTTAAATGAGTGTTAATTCTATAAATTAGTTTAAATACTAAAAGCTAACATTTTCATAGTAATATATAGGTACGTAATATTTGAATTCACTTAACTAACTAACTCCGCGTGATATCCTCCAGGCGAGGACTACTGGTAGGATATTTTGTGGCATCACAGCTTCCCTTTTTCGACTTTCTTGTCACGATTGGCGTTTGAAGATTCATTGAAATATATAATATATGCGCTGCTGTACCTGTATCCCTGGCTCCCGGATGCCATATGCTACTAATTCTGGAAACTGAACAATTATTTCCGAAACCTGTAGTCTATCTAATCTAATTTGATACAAGCACAAAAAAAAACCCGTATGATGCCGAATTTATGTGTGACACTGTATATAGGTACTACATTACACCACTTACAATATTCATCTGTGAATCACCACAAAGACGAGAGATCCCGCAAGTAATTGATCAGGTATGTTGGATGATTCTTGTTGAGTGCATAACAAGACTGCAGTGTCTATCAACAAAAACATGTTTTCTTTGACAGACTTAAGCAATGAGTCTAAAAAGTAACTGCTTTTTCTTATAAAATCAAAGTAAATGCTCTAAAGCCAATGAATAAAAATTGAACTAATTGCTTTCAGTACCAGCAAAAGTGCAGATATTGCTTCTAGTCAAAGCTTAATCTTAAAACAGCAAATGCTTACATACGCTTAAGATGTGATGAATGAATTGGCAATTCCTTTGAATTTTGTAAGGTAGGCCGACCCATCTATTATTTCTTTGTGCAGTCAGAGTTACAGTTATTATTATTATCACATAAAGTCTGCATCATATGCAATTTCCCTTATAATTCTTTATAGGTAAGTTTTGACTTCCACCTGCTTCTGTTTAAAAAATGTTTTAAATTATATGTTATTATCTACGTTTTGTTTATAAAAGAAAATTTGAATAACTACACTCATAATAGTGATTTTCATTATTACCCTACTAAGATTCAACGAAAATATTAGATTACGTCAACTAAGCCTGAAAAGAAGTCAAAATAGCATCAATTATTTTGCCATAAAAAAAATACCACTAGTATCTTTCAAAAATGTTATAAAAAAATAATTAATTTCGAAAAGCTTCTATTCAGTTGAACAATTTTTGAATAATAATTTTAATGATATGATTTAATATAATTTAAATCCACCTTTGTACTTACTAATATTTATATTGTTTCTATCTTTTTTTTTGCTGTGACCTATGTAAACACTTTGTGTATCACCATTGATAAAGTTTATTATTATTATTATTACGCTGTTTTCTTTAATTGTTAAACTTGACATTGTTTCGAAAAATTCTAAATTTGTTCGGCTTTTACTTGATTCTTTTGACAAATATCATAGGAAAATATTGCCTATTTTTCCATTTCCTTTACCAGTCTGTCAATTTTCTGCTTTTTAGTATAAACTGGTTTCTTCTTCAACTTTTCTATATTGATTGAATTTTGAGTTATTATGATTAATGCAAACCTGAATAAATTAATTATTTCTGCCAAAGTCACCACTCTAACTTTCTTTGTTTCTAAATTTTGTTCTAGATATCCCTTTTTTATGTAATCTAAAAATACCCACACTAAATTAAATTAAATTTCATGCAAACTTGATTTTTTTGTACAGTTGACTAAAAAACGTAAGTTATTCCAAAGTAATTAGATACATAAATGGAATTTTGAAGTATTATTAAAAAGGGCTTTCAATAAAATTAAACTGTTCTTGTGAGCAATGCAATAACAAAATTAGAATATTGTACCTATACTTTTTTTTTTTAAATTAGTCGGATGCCATTTACGTCAATATATTGGACATCAAAGTTCTACTGCTATTATCGTAATAGTGTTTATTTAAAAATGCTAATTCTTGAAGAGAAAATTGAAATTGTTCTGATATATGGCGCTGACAAGCGGCAGATACCTTCACACCCTGATAGCCATTTGTATCTGTCGACGGTTAGTAAAATAATTGCAAAGTCTAAATCAATTATCTTGGTAAATAATAATTTCAAGAGACCACTAACTTTTCAAAAATACCGTAGATATAGAACTAAATGTGTGTTAGAGTATAGAATATTACAGAAAAAGTGTTCAAAATGTTCCACAGAGAACTGGCGTTAATCGGCAGCATATCATACATATGCTACACAAAAATAAATTTAAACCCTACAAATCTAAATTTATACACAATTTAAAGAAACGCGATTTTATCGTAAGATTGAATTTTTGTTTTTGGTTTGAAACGAAACGAGAAGAAAATACGAAATTTCCTTGCCATATTTTGTGGTCATATAAGGTTGAATTCACTTTTAGGGGCGTGGCGAGCACTGAAAATTGTAGGCCAGTATGGTATTATTTCAAAATTAACGTGTGGTGTGGAGTTTTTAACCACAAATTGACAATGATTTGTATATCGTTTACTTAATCGGTATGCTGTATCCAGCTGCAATTTAATTATGCAGCTACCTGTCTTCGTTTGCGTCCATGCAAATGATCAAATTTAGCGACTCGTTTTATGTAGGTGTTAAGTTATTAGCGACTCGTTCGGTAACGTAAAAATTCTGATAATATTTGGCAATGTTTCAAATTTGAGCAATTAGCAAACGTAGAGGAAACGCAAGACTTTGTACTGGCTTTATTAAGTAATAATAATAATTATGATTAATTAAAGCGTTATCTAGAGAGGCTGATAATGATCCATTACAATCTATAAAAGACAAAAACGAATAATACTCAATCTCAAATTGATTTAATTAGGCTTACTTATTCTTTATTTTTGTCTTTTATATATTTCAATTAAGCAGGCAGTACGGCTGAGAAGGAAGGGTGCATCACTGCCACTCTTGTAAGTCAAGCAGCAATATGCGGCACCGGTTGTTTATTGGAGGTTGAACATTCGGACAACACTTCTCAGCGGCTCGGTGTGTTCCGTCACCCTAAGCCAAGGGCCTTCAAGGACTGTAGTGCTGTGAGTTATTATTATTATTATTATATTTCAATCTATCCTTTTTGTTTCGATTAAAAACTGTATGTCTCTATCTCGTAGTCACAAAACTTTATTTCGTGTTAATTATTAAAGTAAGCAACGTTGTTTTCTATTATGGTCACGGAAAAACAAAATATATTAAAAAAAGACTTACTAGATAGTTAAATCTAACGATGATCCCTAAAATAAATATTTACTATATGATATGGAATGTATGGAACGGAATCAATCTTATTCATTTGAAGTACCTGTTTAATTTTCTTCGTTATTTTACAATAAAAAAAAAACCTGATGTACCGTATTGTATTTCTAAATCTGATAAATGACGATAAACTAAACCTAGATTGCCATTTAAAAAAAATTGAAGATGGCTGGCTTTGACAAACACAAACCACGCAAAGCAAATGAAATTCATATCACAATACGCCTACTTATGTATAATTTAATCCCATCAAACATCAAATCTAAATAGCAGACCATTTCGACATAATCTTATTTAGTGTAATACTATACTTACACACCCTGTATATGTGTGAATGTTACGCATTGACAGCTTAATCTCTATAAATCTTCATATGTGAAATAAATTGCATTTCATCTTGATTAATTTCCATAACGTGTCCATTTCGGTCAAAACCTATCAGGTATTAATATCAGAGAAGTGAAATTTAAACCGCTCCTAATTTAAAAGCAGTTTGGCCGATATTAATTTACGAACATAAAATTTTTAATACATTTAAGAACGAACGATAGCGTATATCTCATAAAAATGAAGTAATAAACCCTTTATGCGGATCCGCCTGGTGTCCGCCGAGTACATTCGGATGCCTTTATCCGAAGCTTAAACTTCCCTGGCTCACGGTAAAAAGAAAAAAAGGAACGCTGCTTATGTGGGTTAATGTTTCCAATAACTTGAAATACAAGAAACGCTGTTCTTCACGCATACATACACTAAATACACGTGTATGCGTTTGTGTAAAGTGTAAATAACTTCCGTTTCTACATAATGATCCATTACAATCTGTAATTGTTGCTTACGTACCAACACTTTCACGATAATAGCGTTACCAGTTCGCATCTGAAAACGAACGCGAGATTCATTTATTAGTGGTTTGTATGTGCATGGGTTTAAGTATTTCAAATTTTTATACATTATAAGAAACAGATTCATATGACCTTTAGTGATTTCAATGCAACAATAGCAAAGGTCCAAGAAAATGTGTTAACATATGATCCATATTTGACTCTGTGTGAGTTAGTAATTCAGGAAGTAAATCAAACAAAAGGTGTAGTTCCTCCCAAAAAATCGTTAATATCACAGAAGCGACCGGCTTCGGTTTAATCGAACATCATCAGGCCAGCTAAAGAAAATGCAAAAAGTCAAAAAATTGCGCGATAAGCAATCAGCAAAATATAAAATTATATAATAACAAGAAAATGTAAAATAGTTTACAGAATAAAGTACTACAAACATAAAAAAAAAGGTTAAATAATAAAAACTTACAATTTTTAAATCACTTTAAGAATAGTCAAACCTTAAGGTTCGATTAAAAATGGATTGTACAAAATTAATTATTAAAATTGTATGAAACTTATAAAACACAAACATTGGATGTTGAATAAAATACATTAAATGTATAAAAAGCAAACTACCCTTTTACTAAGATTTTAAATTGGTACTTAATATGTATGCATATTTTACCCATTTTATATTATTAGTCCTACACAGTAAAAAGTTTCTGTAATAATGCAGTAGTAATCCTGTTTTATTTTACAGTATTATAACTGTAAGGGAATTTTTACAAGAAAATTACTGAAGCTTTATAGTTTCTCAGTAAATAAGCAAACAAGTAATGTAAAAGTCAAAAACATTGATGTAAATTCCTGACAGTTTTTAAATATATCAGAAATGACTCCTCAAATTACAGCGATCTACTGTGGATATTAAGGGTTAAGTGGGGGGAACATGATGACGCGATACTGTAAATTTGCAGTTATACTGAAATTTTCACTCTCATCTGTAAAATTACGATAGTTTTCCTGTGGACAATTACCAGGAATACTACTGCGTAATTTTTTTACTGTGTACGCACCAAATGTACAAAAGCAAAAATTAAATCTTTATTTTTTTATCTGACATAAAATTTTACGGATACAAAGCAAAATATTCTGGGCAGTTAAGAAATATATTGAGAAATCATTTGCAATAAAAATGATATTAAGTGCTACAATAAAATATTTCGTTATAATATATCAACGTATTCCTAATATTTTTCTATAAAATATTTTGTACATATTATGTTAATATAACTATTATTCAAGAAAGATTCAATATTTTCTAAATATTTCTGAAATATGAAATAAATATAGTTGGCTACTGGGGTATTCACACTTTAAGATAATTGAAATATGTAAGCACTCCGTACCCACCTAGAACCTAAATGATTCTGGAAAATTCAGATAAGTTACTTAGGTTGAAACAGAAAAATCTAGAAAAAGTCACATGTGCCAAATGTGTTAAACTTTGCAACAAATATTAAAATTCAGGAGATTTATTATAGAGAGCTTGAGTATCGTAAAAAAAAAATTCAATAAACAATTTTTTGTAAATATTTAGTTATTTGCTGTGGGGCTATATCCAGTGTGGTCGAAAAGTCACAAACGATAATGTTATTTATACTTTTTCAGAAAAATCATGAAGCATGACAACTCATTCTTAAGGACTGGATTTTTTTTAGCATCGTAAATGTAGTTTTCACAATAATCTTGAGAAAGCTTTGACAAGCTTTTTTTCGTAGTTTTTTTTTGCTTCACGCGTACGTATGCCGTATAATTCCCTAAAGGTTATTGAGGTTACTGTTATGAAAATATTTTTTTTACAGAATAGGGATTTATTTAAAGTGATATAGTAATAATGTATATATTACGTCGTAGGAGTTTGGATAAACGAAAATATGTAAGAGTTTTGGTATTCCAGCTATTGCAGTTGTGTCATAGTTAGATACAACTGATAGATTTATTTACTTGTTATAGGATATTTATATTCACGGAAATTTAATACCTATTTTATGCAAATGGCTAGATTATAAATAACCTGTAATAAAATTTCCATTTAGAAATTGTATGCCGAAGGTAAACTGTTCAACTGCTCAAATATGTCTTTCTGCGAGTTTGTCCTGCATTTCTTCAGTATGTATTTTATCCGCGTTTAAAACCTTTAGAATATATTATACACTGAGCGAAAGATAAATATTAAATTAACAGCATGGGTTTGATTAACAAAATATTGTTGGATTAATCAAAGTTATAGTTAATCTAACAAGAAAAACTTATTATACCTATAGCGATGTTGCAACACTATCCCTTCAATTAACAAAGTGATTTGTTAACTGAAGAACACTTTTTTCGTATTATTGTTTAATTAATTACCTTTAGTTAATTAATTAAACAATAATAATAATACGATACATCATATAAGAAAATGTATTGAGTTATTGTTTAATTTCTCTTTCATATCTTGAAGAAGCCGAAAATATATATCGATGAAAATTTGGTATAGAATAAAAGAAATTATATAGGTATATGGATGATCTTAAACCCGCCTCATTGAGTATAACATTTGGTGTCAAATACGGGTTAGGCTATCAAAAATTGCAGTTAATTTAATGCAATTATGATCCCTTTTCCAAATCTACCCCCTACTTTTCTAAACAACTGTTCTGATTTAAAATATGATTGCAGCAAACTTTTGTTATCCATATAGTACCTCTAACTATTACAAAAATTGATTACATTTACACGGGCGTTTAGTACAGGTGCACAAATACGCAACATCTTGTTTCTTTCACATTACATAACCTATACCAATATAGCCAACCCAACCATGTTTAAATTTCATATTTCATTCTTATGTTGGTAACAGAAATAAAATACTGTAAACTGTTTACACGGGATTTTACGTTAGGTGTTGTTACGATAAGGCTATTGATAATATCGTTTGATCTACTAGTGTTTTTATTAAAACTAGTGTAATTTACTGTTTGTTTACACGATCTTTTACTATGCTAAAAGCGTTTTATATAAAGCTAATCTTAAAAGCTCCTGCAAACGAAATCATTGTTATAAAGATATCATTTCTCTTATTTCACCCCAACAAGAATGTATATTTAGTACAAATAACACTACAGACGTAGTTATTAAATATAAATTTGGCAAATTTATCAGTTATACAACTTCTAGGACATGTGATCATTAAAACGGTGACTCCCTCCACCACTCTCTCCAGCATGACCAATGCGTAGGGCGGGGTGATGGTGTTGCAAAGGTTGTGATGTCGGATAGGTGCTGTATTTTTGTGTATTTAACATCTAGTCTCAAAGATAACCCTTTGTAAAGCGAAATTAATACCTTTTTTCTTTGTTAGAAGTTTCATTATCTTTTTATGTTTGAAAAACAATCATGCGTTTGATTTAACTTATTTTGCTATTTAATACAGCAAAAATGGTCATATTAAAATAACACCTTCGCAAAAACTTAGAATGATTGATTAATCTAATTATTATAGCAACAAAAATACCTTTAAAGATAAAGTCATTTGTTCTCGTTTGTAAGTCCGCCATTTTTAATTCTTAAACAAGGTCATTATTGACAGCAGTGCATAAGAGTTGGAAAGTGTGCCTGAAGGAAACGTGCACTTTAAATGTGATTTATTTTATCGCATACTTACGTCCGCATCATGGCAAGCTGTGTTTCCTTACCAATAATACACAACAACGAAAAACGATGACAGCTGCATGACAGTTTAAAAAAATTAATATTGTTAAACGCCTTAAACCCAACGAACTGTATAAAACATTGGAACGCGCTATCGTATGCACGCAGTAACTGAAAAACGGTCTGGTTTCCATCTTTGAATGTGGCAATCATATTGTGTACTGTCAAAAGAAGTAAATGTCATTTTTTGCATATTGAGGTTTTGAATTAGAATCATCGCTTTGTTGCATGTCTCGTGGAAGGAAACATGCTTCAATTCAAATTTAAAGCTTTGCTCTAGAAGAGGTATGTTTGTATACCCCGTTTGATGCTATCATTTTTCACATTATTCTGTAATACCAATGAATGATAAAATAAGCCATTTCAATAAATATTTACATAAAATCTATGCATTTAAAATAATTAAGCTTAAATCCAATTCTTTTTGCAAATATAAGATTGAAAATTAAGCAAATCTTGATGGTTTTAACAAGGACTTTATCTTCCTATTGTGGTCGTCTTACTAACAATAAAAATGATGGATTGATTGTGATTTGGAAGTACTATTCGCAGAACATTATTAGTCTAGAAAATATGAGAACGCATTATGAGCCATTTCTTACTAAAAATAGGAAATAACAGATGTAAAAAACAAAATTCCGTATAAATGCAATTCTGCTGTTGGGATTTTGCCACATTCAAAGATGGCGGCCAGCTATCTAGCGGACCGTATTTCTGGTACACTGCGTGCGTTCCAGTGTTTTATAAAGTTCATTGGTTAAACCTAGTGAATTAGCTGATAACAGTGATATAAAGGGATTGTAATTACGAGAAACCACTGTCCTGCACATACCCAAAATGGCAGATATAGCTAAGAAAGGAACCAATGAGTTACTGCATAGCATATCAAAGTAAATATATACGAAAATCTATCAGTAGTATTGTCAACAAATGGCATTCATCATAGTACAGTTTCTTATAAATAACTATTTTGTTCAAGTAACAAAATCAGCTGCTTTAACTAAATTTATCCTTGTAATACTGTTAAAACTGAACTAAGTTTGATTAATTTAATATTTGTCATAACTAAATACATAAGTAAGTTAAGTAGGTGAATTGCTCTTTGACAAATCTTACTAAAATAACTGTATACGATTGATAAATTCATCATAACATTTAATGACCCGTAACTCGAAAATAGCTGATTATAACAGTAAAAATATGTATGTTGTGTAGGTAAAATTAAAATGTCATTACGCTAGTGACCATAAATCAATAAATGAGATAAAACACTGAAGCAGTTACGCGACTTCTTTAGGTTGTTTCATCAATGATGAGTAGGTACTCACGTGGAGAAAGAACCTCATTCTTTAAAGTTAAAATTACTTTCTTTCTGTCCAATCTTTTATAGTTTTAAATATAGTACGTTTGTATAAACGCGTACGAATGTTAATGAGTGTACTGTTAGCTTTGGTAGGTATATCAGCAGACAGTTCATAAATCACGGTCGACCTTGACTGGGTCGCTTTAGTCATCTGTCCCGTGGTTTTCTCACGCTTGTTCCTCTGTTTGACACAGTCGTACTACATGCATACAGGCGGGCCCGGAGAAACCGGAAATACTCAGGAGCAAATGAAGTGGAAAGCAACACTTTTGTTATGTATATGCGATGCGTCGTCAGTCAACATCGTTTGAGTTTACAGCACTGAAAGTTACAAGCGCTACCACGACTCGCTGTTTCTCTACCCGTTGCGTGCATACGTGTTTCTATTTTCTATACTGTCAAGGTCAGCGTCATTGCTGAGTGTTTGTCTTCTTTGTCGGGTTGTCAATTATGAAAATATCTTATACGAGTTGTATTGATCGTCGGTAGAATCGTACGCTACTACCGGCAACCGAGCACCTTTGGTTTGCTTATTTTACAGTTACGCACGTACAGATGGGATCTCCTTTACGGTGTAATTGCTACCGTAAGATCAGTCTTATCTGGTGGACGATTTGAGGAATTTTCAACTATTATTAGTTGACCCTTAACGCTCCAATGTCAAATAAGAATTGGTGCGCTGGTCTTTTGTTTTATTCATAACTCGGGATACGATCTCGGCACTTTCTGGCAATTCCACTTTCAGCGGGCATTTTAAAATTTTAAATTGTTTATGTCGTTCAAGGATTTATTGTGTGATTTTATCTGAATTATCGTTGGCAAAACCATTTTCGATGTTGAGTAACTTTATTTAAAGTAATGCGAATTTATACTAATATAATACATATCGTCAATTCTATCCGACGCATTGTTAAGTGAATTTGTGTGGTGACTACAAATCCAGTTGTTGCTTAAGTACATATAGTTACGCGTGCCTGTTTGAATTAGGTTACAAACTGCGCTCACAGAGGGTGCTTCATCGTTTCGCAATCGGATTTTTACTGTACTAAAATGATCGGGAAATATATTGACTACGAGAATCGGATGAGCATTTTAGTACTATTTAAGTGAGCTTACAAGGGAACCTCGCGAACTGTAAATGGTGGAAAATATATACTTTCACTGATTGTTCTTGATACTTCAGACATTACACACTGAATATACAAACTAGCAACCTGTTGCAACTGCAATTTTCATTCGTCACAAATAAACTATTTCTCTGCGCCAATTAATTGTCCGTCAAGAAATGAATACCTTAAAAGATATTTCAGAAAAACGGTCGCAGCATAATTATTACAAGTACATGTGTTAGTTCTAGGTGGTCATGGTCAAACAATGTAGTTACTACACTGTTGAAAATTTTAACACTTTTTTGACTAATTTAATAGTCAAGGGAGGTCCACACTCTTTTCGTGTCGAGAACTATAGAAGTTTAAATTTGACGAGCAAAGATAGTCAAGTATTGTCTATTGCTAAGGGGTTATTTTGTCCAACTGACACGTGGAATTATAAAATACTTCTAGTCACATTTTATTTGATCCAGACTAGACAAATTGACTAGCTGTTTAACTAAATGAATGCGATCTATTGGGTGATTTAACACCGTTTTCTAAACACAACGTCTTTTTAATATGCAACTCCTATTTCTGAGTGCTATAATATTCTCTCTTTAAGACGTTTTCTCAATTATAAATATGCAAAACCACTCATTCACAAGTTTCGATTTCAACTAAACGTACCAATTTTAAAATGATTTTTTTGAGAACCATTATAAAATTAAGTGAATGTTTATGCTATTTGATTCAAGTCTAAAACTAATTGCGTAAATAGATGTTCCCAATACATCTCTAAGATGTTGAATTTTTTTATGCCCACTGGAATTAACGTTAAATAACACGAGTTACACTTTGCAAGTCAGTCACATTTGGTGGTTTGTTTGATATGTTAATACGGAGAATCAAACACGAAAACAGATACACGTGCAATGCAGGTGGTGCGTATAATGCAATACTGTATTAGAATAGGTGGGGTTTCTATATTTATATCCGAGGGAAAAATTCTGATTGGTTGATGCTTCTGAATGTCTAGAGGAAATAGTAAATCCTCATATCTGAACAAAGAATTCACACTAAATTCTAATAATTTCTGTTCTACTAAACACATGTAGTCAATTCGTCTGGCAAAGTTTGTAAAAATCAACACTAAAATATTTGACTAGCGCAAAATTAACGCCAACACCGTAATATTTTCAACAGTGTACCAAGGAAGATATGTTTGTTGAGTTCAGAGGAACTTTAAATGATTTAGACGCACAAACAGTTCACCGTGACACGCACAAGCATTTACTACGGGAGATAACGGGATGCTTACAGCAACACGGTGCCATTTCTGCGTAACATTTGTATAAAATAAATGTATTAATTTGTTGTTGTATTTATTGTATTTGTTTCTTGAATAATTTGTTATTTTCTTGTTATTGATTCGTTATTCGCCATAGACGAAATACTGTTAGTCTGGCTTCTCTTGCTACAACAATGTGCAAGGGTGGTAGGCCTAGAAGAGCTTGCCAAAAACGGGGAGGTGCCACCCTTGCGATCCTTTGAATGGATGTAAGTTTTGCTGTGACTCCGACTTGTTGAGTCTCCTACCGGCAAACTATTGCTTCATAGGTTAAGGTTGGACGTACCACCATCACATAGAGCCAATGACTAATTGATAGTCTTCGAGATTTCCCACATATCCTTCGGCATGTCGATAAGGACAGCATTGCCTTGTAAGTGATCATTTCCAAATGCGTATTCTAGGATAGTGTCTTATTAAATAAGATGACCAGATATTTGGCATTGTCTGCAGATGCAAGGTTTACATCTTGAATGGTAGATGATATCATGTTCCACTCTCTCCTGGTGAACGGTACTGCCGTGGTTTTGTTCGTGTTCTTGCTCAAGTTTCTCTGCTGCACCAACTACGAATGGCATTAGTTACTTGTTTGGATGGTCCAGGAAATTTTCTTCTTTCCCGATCCTCTTAATAGTATAACGATATCGTCCGCATAGACCTGCACCTCAGTAAGTTGTCCACCAGAACATCCCCCTCCCTTTCCCTGCGGACACCATCTTGCCGGCTTGAATTTGACTGCCTCTCCGCTTAGAATCGTCGTTATGACAAGGCTCTTCGTAAGCATAGCAGCGTTTCAGCCCGCTATGATCGGTTTTTGCATTGTTGAACGCTTCATATCCACAAATATTGCCATTGCTATTTCTTTGGATTCCTAAGAATTCGAAATCTTGCAGACTGAATTGTTCAATGCAAGATCCTTGAATTTAATACGCATATTGGTCTACGTGAAGGCGCCTATTTGGAAGGATTACTTCTCTGATATCCTCCCTATGCTTTCAAAAGAGTTGACATCGGGCTAATTGGACGAAAAGACTGAGAATGGGTTTCAATTTTCCCAGTTTGGGAATATCCGAGTTGAAAGTTATATCTAATATCTCCCTCCTGTTATACCTACCTTAAGAGGGATGGTTCAAAGCCAATATTATTCCTTCTTTAGTACAAGGTTTTGATATATTTGCACCAATGTGACCTTAATTGCAATTATAACATAACAAGCAATCGTATAGAGACGGATTCGTAGAGGGACACTTATCTATTTTATCTTTCGTTACTGTTTAATTTTATATTTATCAAAAACGACGTTGACGTAGTGCAACCGGGTGTCACCACTAACTTTATGCATAAGCCGCTGTTTATTGTTACAGCACCTTTAAAGTATTTCAATAGGAATGCCTGCGGTGCATTATTACTGTGTAATTAATTGCCAAGAAGAAGTCTTTTGTGCTTTCATTAGCGACCACACACACGCCTCGGCACGTAAGCAATTCAAACTATCTCGACCAGTAGCAACATTAACTGTTACAATAGTAGCCGTCTTTTCATTAAGGTTTTAAATTAACTTTAGAATGTGTTTTATCGCAAAAGAATGGGAAGGAATTTCATTAGCAAAAGCATAGTAGAAAAACTTAATTACAATTCGATACTAACTGCTTTTGTCAAAATATGTTTCACAGCATTAACTACTTTACTTTATTCGCACCTTTAACTTACGCATATTTCAAGTAGCATTACGGTTTTTTTTTTTTGTGAGGAAGCTAATAACGATAATAACAGAAGATTACGCCGAGAAATAATTTAGTAAATGTTCCACTTTTGTTTGGAATTAGGCATAATAATGCTTACGAATATTGTTACTAACAGAGGAACACTTGGAGTAGAGCAGGAAATGTATGTACAACATCCTGTGCAATCTCAAATTTATATTGGGAATCCTCCGATTAGAATAATCAATGATGATTGGTTTCCTGTGTAACATTTATACATATGTGGCTGTTTTCCAAATAACTTCTTCCTCATTTATGCTTTTCTTTGTTAATGCTATATCAGGTTCGTATGCTGAATGAAAATGAAGTGATAGTTTTGCAATGAACCAATTCAAACGAACATAAAAGTTCAACTGCGATGAAAATAGTTGCTTGTTTATACTGCAGCGTAAATGCATTGCTAATTATTCAGTAACAGTTAGAACAGTCAATACTGTAAAAGGAATTTTTATATTACATTATGTTTTAATTTCAATTCTTGTTTAAAATCAACGTCAAAAGTGTCAATGTATTTTAAAAGTTTATTGTATATTAGTGCAAATTTAGTTCTTGCATTAAAAAAAAATAGTTCGTAATAATGATTAACAGCAGTTATTGAGTAATATTTCGTTAGAACTGTAAAGCAATTTATTGCTACAAGGAACATTAAGGAACTTCTTGGTGACTATATTTATCAGTACAACAATTCAATGTTAATTGTAAAAGAAAAACGCATACATTGATCAATGAGGAAGAATTCCTATAATCAATAATCTTTTTCATACATTCAATAAAAATCTTCATTAACAGTTAGATTAAGTATATACGTGAATATTAATTAGTTCTTTAGTTGTAGCAATGAATTACTTTATTGTGATAGTCGAGACACATATCGCAATAATGAATAAAATTAACAAATATCAACAAAAACATACAATATAATATAATAATAAACGCAACAGGAAAGTATCTAACAATAAGTATCTTTATACATATTTATAATGGAACATCCCAAATTAAAAGCATAAAGCGTCCATGCCAAAAGTGTCTTTTAGTGCCCATCAGACGTCCTTGTCGGTTTGACGCCGTCTAGCCTTCTAGCCGGCATAACGCCATCTGCTAGTCTTATCGCCTGGGCACTGCTATCTGGCGTATTTGTCGGCTTGACGCCGTCTGACGTTTTTGCCGGTTGGACGCCGTCGGTCGCCCTTGGCAGCTTTGCGCCGTTGACGCTAGGCGCATCTCTTGCTTTCTGGGAGGCGCTATTATCTATATTCATGTTATTATGAAAATTTCTGTTACCTTCCTTTGCTCCAGGCTTTACATTTGTTTTTTTTTTGTGTAGCTAGTTAGATTATTGTTTTTTCTATAGACATGATACCTTTATATAATCCTAAAAATTCTATTTTTTAAAAAATAACTGTATGTATAACTCGTACCTTTGTCTAAGCTATTTAGATTTTCTTAGAGTTTCGTTAATCCTAAAAAGTCTATTTAACCGTAAGTTTGATAGCTATACATATTTTAATAGTTTTTTTAATTAAAGTTTAATATTGAATATTGAATGTAGTATAATAGTTGAAGATGCATATGTACTTGTATTTTTGCTTCGTTTATAAAATAGAAAAAAACATTCTTTAAATTTACTCTTATTTCAATTACACTTATTGGGTATTAAAGTAAGAAGAACTACATTTATGATACTTAAACGATTGTGAGAAATAACGAAATTGTTAATACATTAGTAATGTTAATTATAGCAATGAATTAGGTTTGTTCATCAATTTGCAATTTAGATTGCAAGAAATACCATAGTTTTTGACATTATAAATATTGTCAGTTAAAACAATAAAGCTGATGTGTTGATTAATCAATACTTCGATTATTTCAACAATTTATTTGTTGAATCAAAAATAATCTTTATTAAATAAGCAATGCGAACACTAGCACTAATAGATTTTTGTTTTATTTTTTTATTAATCTACATTATTTGCATTAATTTACATTATTTCATTACCTCAATGAACGTGTTCAGTGGACAAATTATGATTATCATATTCGTTGTTTTGATGTAATTTTTTATTGGTATTAGGTAGCTTTTTGGTTGAGTGGATGTGAACTAAATATGGCCTATTGGACATGTATAATATTTAAGAATATTGCATGAATTATTTGTATGTTTAAATTATCTTTATTTTTGATTTGGCACGTTACAAACATAAATTTGTCCATGTAATTAATAAACATTATTATTATTATCATTATTATCCAACAGCATTAGCAAAATAGGTATTTATATAGATATTATAATATAGAAATATAGGTGCAACTATAGTTAATTACATTACCGACTGAACAAAAATTATATTGCCCTGTTAAAAAATAGATGATGTTACTTTGTATACAAATCAAAACTGCATTTATCTATTTAACTGCCTGGCAGAGTTTTATTGATTCAATGCTCAATTACGTACATACTGCTGTGGACACCTTGTATTCGCGAAAGTTTTTTTTTTTTAAAGTTGCACTGATGTTCATGTTTACTCCAATTTGCCTTTGTCAATATTGCGAAGAAATTTTTATAGATGTTTTGTCTATTTTTAAATAAGATTTAGTTATTGTATGGATTGTATGATTTATTTATTTAAGTGTTCAGTTGTTTTAAATTAATTTCACTCTTTAATATGTTTTGCATTCACTGGTTTTGTTTATGTTATTATGTTTGGAGATTCCGTCCGTTGGCGGGCTGATCTCCGTGCGACTTCGCTGTACGCAGCGGTCGAGTTTGTCACTCAGTTCCGATATTGACACAAGCGTGAGTAGACGTAAATTTTTATATTGTTTGCTGCCATTTTGTGATTTCATATGATTTAAAGATTTGTTTCGTTTAATTTGATGTTATTCTGTCCATCAAGGAACTCGCGTAATAATAATTGTTGTGTACACAATTTAAATATAAGATAACTAACAGCTTCTTGCGGGTTTCGCCGTGTGTCAAAACTTTCGCTCGACGTTTCGCTGTTCATACTGACAGCTTCTTCAGGATAACTGAACAGTTCAGTTATCCTGAAGAAGCTGTCAGTATGAACAGCAAAACGTCGAGCGAAAGTTTTGACACACGGCGAAACCCGCAAGAAGCTGTTAGTTATAGTTACACCGGCCGTGAAAGCCTACGCAGTGTTAAATATAAGATCATTTATTATTTTTGGTTCTGGAAGATATATTTAATTTAAAGAGTTAATTTTTCGTTTTTTAATTTTGTTGATTTGTAATTATTTATCAATCACCACGGGTTGGGTGACTAGAAGCTTTGTGCTTGTATGTAAGTTTTTCTTTTGTTAATTTACTTGAATTGTCCACGTTTAATGTAGTTTGTTTTAATTTTGAAACGACGTGGATTGATTGATATAGAAAGAATTATCTTCCTGAACTAATTTGTTCTTTTTGCTTTGATAAAGGATTTAGCATTGTCCTTTTGTAATTTAGAATCTCGGGCAGTTTTTTGATTTGTTTTCTGCATAATTGTAATTAACATTTTTTTTTCTTTTTTTTTTATATAATAAATTATTGATTGTTATTAACGTCATTCTAAATTCTGTTCTTTTATTTTTGATTAAACCTTTTCAATTTTTGGAGTAATTAAGAAAGTCATATTTCTTTCACCCACTTTTTACTTTTCGTGATTAGTTTTAGTTTGCGAGGGTAACCCTGAGTTTAATTGTTCTTTTGCGACTTTTTAATTTTTTTTTTCCGTTGAGCTAGCTAATTTAATTTTTCATTTTTAATTTTCATTTTGCATTTTCTTTGGTACATTTAGTACACAGCAATACGTATCTGGTTGAGTGTAGATTCAAAAGTTTCAAGCCACTGTCTGAGGAAGGGAGCAGATATCTTTCAAAACGCCATATAAGGCAAGAATCATATATTTAGGGTTTATATTCTTGATTTGGTCAATAAATAAGAAAGTGTACAATTTTGACATTTCCGTAACAGTGAGATAGCTGTATAGCTTTTATATAGTATAATTTTTCATTTTTACGTCATATTTTTAAGTTTAATTGTAATAAGACAGCTGCTTGATTATAACTGTTATTTTGCTTATATATGTATAGAATAAAATAAAAGTGTTGAACTATAAATTACTGTTTTACTGAGTTTACTATATAAAGAAACATTATTATTGGAACACAGATCCTTGGAAAGTTACAAAAGTTAAAAAAACGTTTATTAAAATAGCTTTTTTCACTAAGGATTTGAATTAACTGCTGTTTTAATTCGGGTAATTTTCAGTGTTATTTTCGTAAAGTTTTAATTTAATTTTGCTTTAGGTTTTAGTGTTTTATATTTCTCTGGTTGTTATTTAATCTGCTTAATCTAAATAAAAACAAAGACTTGTAAACCTAAAGGCCTATAAATGTAAACTCAGACTATAAAGGTACGTATGCTAATTATTCTTCTATCTAACGGAAACATTCAAACAATAACCCAAATTAATTCAACTGTTTGAAACTGCATATGTTCACTAATTACAAATTTGCAACGCTCAAAGCTATTGATAAATGGAACTTGCAGTTTTTACTTAATCCAGCGTGAACATTTTGTTTCTAACTTTGTACGCGTGATTACAACATATCTTGCTAATCACACTTAATTGCAGAAAATTGCGGTACTTATATCTATGGTAATCTGGTAATATGGATGATGATTTATCGAATAGCACACCTTCCTGACTAGAAAATAAGAATATCGAACACAAGAAGGAAATTATGTCTTGAAATTAAGTTGCATATGTGTTGTTTACTTCATTATATTCAGACATAGTTGTTTGATAGGTAATATCTAAACCCTTTGGTTTTTTTTTGTTTTAATTGCTTTCCGTTTCCTGTTCGCAACGCCACTCAAAATAGTTTTAAAGAATTATTAACGTAACAACAACGTGTCTTTTTCTATTATATACGATGCGTAGATTGGGTGTTGGTGTTTCGAAAAGAATTTCAGTACAGTTGTTCCATCGCCACGTTCAAGAGTTCAGGACAAGCTGTTATTAAATGGAGATACAACCTCACTCCGTAGGTGTGACATCCATATTTATAGATATACATTTTATATATCGTCCTAATGTCACTGTGTCAGATCGAATCGATAATAACTATTAAAGGAATCGCCCGTAGATAATCGGCCGCAGGCGAAATTTGATTCGTTTCTTCATCGTGGTACATGGAAGACGTATTTCGTTCCGTGACATGGCTACATGGGTGGGAAAGAACATTAAAGCTATACGTAATGTGCTGTACCTATCGCGAATTAGCCATAAACGGTTATTAACGTATGAGGCCCATAACGTTCTTATGTGATATCACTTATCATTTTAGTGGAACGTATACTTGGAATATGATCACCATTATTTCAAGTCGAGGTGTAATAAATGCAATAACTGTAGTGCTGTGGTATTCGATGTAATGATGAGAATATCTCATTTGGTTTTAGATATAAACCGGGTGTTTATGTATAAATTATTTTCCTTGCTCTTCGTACTTTAAACGGTGACCTTTTTTCAGTGTCTATTGTATTTTTCTTCTTTTTTTCCGAAACGTATATGCTCAAAGAGGCTTCTGTCAAAATTCTTAACAGAAGGCTTCATCTTGATTTCAACATTGGATTTCTTGTTAGAAAATTCATTCCGGTCTGGCATTTACAACGCTATGCTTGTCCTCCAGTGTGCCGCAGGGATCAGTTTTGAGTTCTCTCCTTTTTACTGTATATATGTTACGGTTAATGTCAATGTGGTAAATTGAAAATTATTAATAATTATCGGTAAGTGTTAATAATAACTGCAACAATCGGTTAATGTAATAAATGCTGGAAGAATAATCACTTCTACCGGTTATTATTAATAATTTCTTAACGTGTTTGGTAAAAGTCATAAAACACTGTAATTTGTATTACAATACATTTTTATTTTATATAAACCCAAACTAAATTCAAACAAATCAGTTGAACTAACTTAACTTAAAACTTAGTTTGGGAAAAATAGTGAAAAGTGAAATAAAAGCTCACAATAACTTACTTAAAATGAGACAAAATACTTAACAAATGTCGATAAATCAACATCACAACAAACAAATACAATTGGAATTCTTCTGAATAATAATAATGAACATTTCAAAGTTTCAAAGTTTTTGTTTAAACAGCTTGTAGAACACAAATAAAATTCTTTATAGAAAATCAAACGAATGCAATTTATTGATAAGCTAAAAAATGTAGCTTAGGCGTTATCACCCCTCAAAAAAAAAAAAAAAGAATTCGGAATTACAAAAATATTGAAGTAAACAAAATCAATTTAGCATTAAAATGTGCATTTGCAACAGTTTTAGTTGCATTGAGTGGTACAATTACAATGTTGAAAACCTTGTTCACCCAAATTTGATTCTTTCCGAGCACATTTTCGCAGTGTAATATCATTTTCTGGAACTTCATTAATTGAAATGAATTTTTCTTTACATATAGTGAATTCATTTATTGAATACAATTGGCTTGAAACACCGTGTTTTGTACCTAGCTTATAAGGGCTTTCTTTTTCAATAAACATAACAACAGCTAGTATATTTCGTGCGTATGCCTTGGCTGGATGAACCTCTGGTAATTTAACCCTTTGACCTATTTCAGCAATTGGAAATATAATGTTAGAAAGTTTCAACATTTTGTTGGCTTGGTTTTCCAGCGGCTGTCTAGCAGAATTTCGCACTTTTAGAATTCTCTGTGAAGATGCATCGATTGTCGCACCGGCAACAAGTTGTTGATCTTCAACCTTAGAGAATTCTGTTTATTTAAACTTCTAGACTCAATTGTAGCATAATTTGAAATAGCATCCAATTTTCTGGATGTATGGTCAGTATTATCGTCGTTGCTGTGCTTTAAGTTAGTATCAACATCTTTATTTTGAGGTTCAGGATGATTACCAGATTGACCTTTTAAGATTGACTCAAAATCTTCTTCACTTGTTATTTCTGACAATGTATCAAGAACTGACAAGAACGTTGTTAAGCACACTTTAGCTTTACAGCCAAACATAGTTTTGTAAGATTGCAAGCTTCTTACAGTAAGAAATTAACTAATTAATGCATTTCTCCTAAATAGAAATACATTAATTTGTTAATAGCTTCGTAAGGATTATTATTATTCCTGAATGATGAGCTTTATTTTCCATGAACTGTATAAATTTCAAACCTTCCGACTATTTCGTAGTTTTGTTTGTTTCTAACCATATAGTTAACATCTTTTCAATATCTTGGTTAGCTCTTTTAACTGAACCTTGTGATTGGCTGTGCTATGGCTTTCCATGTACAATTTTTGGTTCATTCCATATGAGACACAACTCTTCAATTACTTTGTTTGCGAATTCTCGCCCATTGTCACTGCGCAATATGCAAGGAGCTCCTACAATATTTGGAGCTCACACAACACATCCAACAAATGATAAACAACTTTGTCAGAACGCTTGGTTTTCATCGCTCTAAGCTGGATAAACTGTATGAGATGGTCTTGGTATACCAAGATAAACTTAAAATCACCATCTGCTTGTGACTGCATGTCGATGAGGTCAACTTGACATCTCGAATTAAATTCATTGCTTTTGATGGGCTTTACAACCAGTTCTTTTTTTGGGATACTCATTTTTTTTTGGCATGACTCACAAAGATTTAAATAAATAACAATTATTTCTATATTCTTGTACTTACTTTTAAGCTCTTTCATCATTCTATTTCTGCCTCCGTGTCCAATAGAAATATGAGTTTCATGAATAATATCGAAAATTTCCTCCAAATATCTATAATAAATTGTCTGATCTTTTCCATTTTTTACTGGTACTACTAGTTTCTGTACATTTCCTATTTCCACTGTATCGTATCTTGATAATCTTTGATAATCTTCAGGTGTCTTGTGCGAAATCTTATCCTTAGATACTTTCACTTTGGTTAAAAACGAACAATACTGATCTCATGTAAATAACGGATG
This sequence comes from Protaetia brevitarsis, assembly GCA_004143645.1. Taxonomy (NCBI): domain Eukaryota; kingdom Metazoa; phylum Arthropoda; class Insecta; order Coleoptera; family Scarabaeidae; genus Protaetia; species Protaetia brevitarsis. Next base: position 38,471 of record RXPK01004230.1, read on the forward strand.
ATTTTTCTCTTTTTCATTTTAATCTTATAAATTTCTTCGTTAAATCGTGTTCTCATAACATCTAAATCACAAATTTTAGTTTAATTTATACAAAAGCAAAGGAAAGCAAACACTTAATAACTCTCGAACATTTCCCGCAACACAATGTGGTAGATTCTATTCGTGTTTAAGGTACAAAGCATGCTCTCTAACTCGCTGACACTCGCATAATGCGCATGTTTTTCAAATACATTTGTTTAAGCGTGATACAGCACATGCGTTTACGGTAAAAGCATTGAGTTAGAGTTAATTTACCATGGATATGTGATAATTATTAATCATTAATAATAACCGGTAAATGTGATAATTTTATCACTTTAACCGTGTGTGTTGGCTCTTATTAATATTTGCCGGCAATTATTATTAATTGTCAATTAATAATACATAATGTCAAACCGTACATATATATCCCCATTAAATACAATTCTTCATGCCTATAAGATGTATGTACAGCCGGTTTCTTTTCTAATGTCATGCCTTACGGAAAAGATATCAAAACTTTTTCCTTCGGGAAGTGGCTTGTACGTTATTGTTTCAACTGACGTCGCGAATCTAAATATTTCCGTCTCTAAAATAACAAACCCTAAACGCGATTAAATTTATGACCTTTTTTTATAAATACTTTCTTGTATGATACCCTCTGATCAGTAAAGTTTTTAATTTTACACCTAAATGAGATAAAGGCTACAACCCATACACGGTTGACGATAGGTACTAAGATTCTTTAAATATCTGTGGCGGGATGTTAAAGCGGGCGTTTGATGGTTTGTATGCAAATGACTTTCAAGTCTGTTATTTGTTTTCCGCAGCTGTTTGTTTAATTCCTCGACACGATATCACGAAAAAATAAAATGCAATTGCTAAATATTTGTTCGATATCCACTTATATTGAGCTAAAGTAATGTATCGCTGCTTTAAGAAGAACTAAAATTAAAGACACATGGTATAATTTTACCATTCATTTGTATTAGAAGAGCATACATAGCTTCAAAATTTATATTCCACACATACATTCGACATGACTGTGTTGTGTGGCTCCTTGGTGTTGTCGCATCTCTCTTTCTCTTGGTGTTATCTTTCCTCAACCTTTCCTCATGCTTAGATTATCTTTGAATTGGAAAAATTTGATAACAAAGCAGAAATTTTCTGAAAATGTCTGAACTTGGTTGACTGAAACCTTAATACCATATTAATCTTTTTACTACTCATGTCATGTCATAAGAATAACATTTTCAGTCAACGTTTGGTGTAGCCTACGAAAAGAAATTGATTGGTCGAAGTAATTATAGATGTTCTTTAAGAGCTAAAGAGATACTGGAGCATTTGACCGCGTTCTGGATGGGGTACATCCGTGAGAAACAGAAGATTATATTGGAGGAACTGCAAGAAGTGATTGCCACTTGTATAAAAATAATCTAATCTTTGTTTACAACTAACAAGGAACGTTTATTTAAGGTGTAGTTTGTATGCTGCAGTCTAGTTTGCACGCTAGTAAGAAATGGTGGTCATTGGAGAAGGTTCGCCTGCGGTGACCCCACAACCCTTCTACTTATGTGGTTTTGCGTGTTTATTGTTTATTGTTTAAGTTTATTTTGTGCAATTTTACCATTACATACATTGTCAATATTTTTTATCATGTACATTGTACAATGGTCAAAGATAAAATATACATAAACATACATATAAAAATAAAATAAAGGTTAGATATAACAAGCAAGGAATTCAGTATATAACTAAAGAAATAATTAATATGAAGAACGACTAACAAAACAGAAGTAAAAACAAATATCAAGAATTTAAAAATTCTGTAATTGAGTACGGCTCTTTGTCCACTAGTAGTTTTCTCACTCGCTTGACAAAAGTTAAAGACGGTAGTTGTTTTATCTGCATTGGAAGATGGTTATACAGCTTAGCTCCCCAGAAGTTTATTCGTTTTTCTGACTGTTACAAGTAAAATCTGCCTGATGAAGGTTTGTTAAACCGAAACCGGTCGGAGAAAATTGTAGTAAAACATAATTAATTAGGTCTTATTACCTTACCTAATTATGGAGCTTCAAACATATAACATTTTTTAAGTATACATAAAGTCAAAGCAAGTAATCATTATTAGATGTTTAAAGTTGTAGAGGAAAAAAGGATCACCATGTTTGATCAGAGCAATATTTTAACCCGTGACTTCTCTACAAATGATGCAGATCTCTTAAGGCAATAGTTATCACAGCATCTGTAGATGTGTCTCATGCTCTCATACATACCCGAGAGTCATTCGTATTGGTGTTTATCACATCAAACTGTTCCCTTGTTAGTGGCAAATCGAAATTGGAACATTTTTCTATTAGAGGCATCTGCATGGTAATCACTTTTTGCAGTTCCTCACGAAAACCTTCTACTTTTCTTAAACAACGGGTGTTCCTCAACCATGACGACAGAGGATTCGGCCACAGAGGATTCGGCTTATTTCATTCATTCATTAAGTTATGACTTTGAGCTAGGTGCTCATTGTACCATCCTATTATTATATTCCACCGGCACTTTGTTCTCTATAAACCCAGTATCTGCCCAGTGGGAACTTCAAGGGCTCCAACAGACTCTCCCGAAATATTTCTGCCTGAGTACCTTCGTTCCTCACATGTGCAGATTACATGTAAACTCGTTTCCTCTGTAGTTGCTCTCTACACCCGTTTCCCTACCCGGCCTGTGTTGTATAGATGCTTTTTTTCAGGCGATTCCAGGATTCAGCCTTATTTGATTACATTATGTGGAATTATCGGAAAAAGTAAGAAAGGGAAAATTAGTTCAGACATACGTATAAATTAAATCGGATTTCTGTGACACACAGTAGTAAGCGGCAAGCTTGACTGACAGCAGGAGAAATTTAATTCGAGCAGATGTTCAAGCAATCGCTTTCGTGTTTTCCTTAATTTTAGTTGTTTTAGAGATGATCAGTTTCTTTTTAATTTGTTTCAGAAATAAGTATTTCACTTGCATTTAATAATGATAAGGAAACTAACTAAACCTAAAGAATTTGTGGTCTTCTAACCTAAATTAGCATTTCGTTAATAAATGAAAAATCTAATACCTATGTAAATATAAATCTAATTAACTGCGCAAAGTGTGCAACCAAATGTCATTGTTGATAATCTATTGCTCTGATATGGAGATGATTTTATTGCAAAACTACCAGGAGCAGTTCTTGCTAACCAGATTAATTCTTTTACTCCAACCTATTGATGCGTAAGTGGTAATTGGTTTAACTGTTCTGTGTATATCCAAAGCAGTATTCTTGGTTGCATTTCCAGTTTCTTTACCTTCTGCACACCTTCTGCTTTTTTGGCCTTGCTGGTTACTTCAAATATGATTACTTATAGAATTTTCGTTTTTAATACATTTTGTTCCAAAAACAAGTTACTATATAATCCTTGATTGCGTGTTACGAATTAATCCATTATTTCAGCACGATTCTTAAGAAAGAAATTGCTTGCGTTTTCACTCCACATCATATACCACAATTACATTTTTGTCTTCGTGGAGGCGATGTTTTTTAAACAACAAGTGTTTCCGATCTAATAATCTAACACTAGAGTGGAAGATCATATCTCCGAATTAGGCAAATTTGTTCTTTAAATTGCTACTCCTTTATCAAATCTCATATCAACATATTGAATTTATACATTAGGCAAATTATGCCTTAGCGGATTAGCTTTCCTCCAATAGAGGCTTTCTTTCCTCTCGAGACTGAAATTATCTCTGAATTGCATAGTAGCGAAGAAACATCGCAGAAGAGTTAAAGTGATGTTTAACGAAATTCCGTAATTTACCTTCATATAAAGAGTCGGCTTATACATTTGGATAACGATACATCTATTCTGTATTATCATTTTCGATGCCTCTTTAAAATTAAACATTTAAAGTTTTCAGAATAATTCCCTGACATTCGTTCAATACGGAAAGCTTAATGAAATACCGCTGCTATATATCTGACAGCAAACAGGCATAAAATTTACATTTTTAATTTAAAACTGTCATTTCAAAATTAGATCGTTCAACTGCTTGTTTTGTACGGAACTCAACGTATTAATATTAAAACAACTCGTTTGCTGCGCGTATCAATCGCAGCTCATTCTTCATCACTAAATAAAAAGAAACACTTGTCTTTCGCGTGCTTTCCTGCGTTGCAGCCAAGGCGGACATCAATCAAGTAAAAATTTCACGCTGACATCTACGTGGGTTGTTGATCTCGTATTCCGAGGCGCTGCTGAAGGTGAGATTTGCTCTTAGTGTTTCCTTCGTCACTTGTTGAGCCGTACGAGGCAATTATATGATTATATGCTACTTTGCTTTATTTATTTCATAACCTCATTACTATTATCTAAGCTCATCATGGTGATAGATATGTAAATCACATCAACGTATGCATTTGCCTCTTGAATCCAAATTATGTCAGAGCTCAGGCTAATTACATATAATCTATAGAATTAGATAGGCACCATTGCGCCTTAGGATTACGTATATAAAAAATATACCAGCTAATATGCTATTTGCGCAGCATTAATCCTTTAAAAAATACCACTAGAAGAGGGACATGCATATCTAAAGAATATATGGCAGGTTATTATTATTGCATGGATTGGTTACTTCCTTATTAATTTAGAATGTATGTCCAGGTAGATTCGTTAGTAGTTTAAAATAAAAAAAAATCAATTATATATATATATATATATATATATATATATATAAAAGTGAGAACATGCTATTAAGTAGATACAAGACAACTGTTAATTATTTCTTACTTTGAACACACCAAATAACTGTGATTAAACAAATTTTATAGCTTCGAGCGAAATATTGCACTTTGGAAAATAATAATTACTTGCTAAAATCATAAGATACTAGAATTTATAATTGGCATAATTTGTTTATAAACCAAAATGGTTTAAATATTTAATAATTAATTTTCCCTACCTATACAAGAAAGGAAAAAAAAAACTACTGCGCGGCTTATATGAAAAAAAAAAGCATTTGATACCGTCTTAACAAAAATGATAATTGAAAGTTTGAAATACCGACAAATAAATAAAAGCAATTGCTAGAGCAATATGTTAAACAAATATGTACAACATACCGAAAACCATTGTAGGAATGAATAGTATGGAATCACAAACATTTATCGTGAATGAAGGATGTATACTAAGTTTAACAGAAGTAAACACAAGAGCAAAGTCAGTATATGTGTTATGCATTATTGTATTCTCTCTTTATTACTTTACAATTACCCTATCAATTCAAATTGTTTAACTTTTAATAAACTCTGTATAATATATTATGATGTAATTGTAAAACAACCTTATCTGTGTTTCCACCTCACGTAAGAAAATGCTAAAGCTGATGCATGTGTTACCACATGCAGTTCCCGGGAAAGTAATATAATATCCGTAAGAACTAGGTAAGGTCGCTTTATGAAAAGACGCAAATAAAGGGATAACTACTTGTACTTAAATTGAGACACATGCAATTTTTCAACGGTGTAGCAAAAAGGAATAAAAATTGGAAATTCTTCTCTATCAACACGTCTTTCATTCCAACAACCTACGTGCAAAAGTTATGTAGAAAATTGAAGCCTGGATCCAAAAATATTTAGAACAATGTACGTTTGCAAAGGATCTAGTGTTGTTTGCAAACAATGAACAGAAGTCAGGATTAAACTTAGGGATATAAAATGAATCTTTAGCAGTTAGATATTGAGAGTTCCATTTAGAATTTGAAGCTTATCAAGAAACAGAAATAGATATCAGACTATACTAATAAAATCATCCCATACGATGTTCAGTTTTATAGAAAAAGCAATTAACTGGAAAAACAAAACTGAAGCATGCAAATGATGTATGTATGTAGTAGGATACGAAGAATTAATGAATAAACTGAACAAAAATGAGGTAACCTTTCATTCTATCCTTTTTTTTTGGATGAATCATGATTCCATGTTGAACGGAGATATAAATCGTTAGAATATATGTACTGGTCAGCAAGGAATCCTCATTGGATGCGTGGGACACACACGCAATATCCCCAAAAGTAAATCTTTTTGCAGGTACCATCGGTACCATAATGGTTCAATTTTTATTGAAGGGAATTTGACAGCTGTAAAATATTTGGATCTCATTAGAAATGACTGTGTTCCTGTTGAGTGTTCCAATGTGATAAATTTGTCCTTACCAAGTGAAAATGTTTAGTTTTAGCAAGATGGAGCAACACCCCATTTTACTATATTTGTAGGAAACTATTTAAATGATACCTTTCCTAATAAATGCGTAGGTTTTTTTATGGGGGATTCTCAATAATAGTGTATGCAACAAAGCCAGATAATATGATCTCAAACCAAAGATACAAACAAATAAGGAATATTTCAACACAAGTTTTAGAAAAAGTTAGAGAAGAGTAGTATGGATTAGGTTATTGCCAACAAGTAAATGGAGAACATTTTGAACATTGAATATGTTAAACTGTAAGAGCAATTTTAATAATCTATTCATAGCTTTAACCCCTCTAATTAAATGTAATCAACTACTTAGGTCATAAGTGTCAACTTATTAAGAAGACTGCAAAAATAAAAGATCTACTTGAGCTGTATTTACATGAATCACTCTCTATATTTAAAATTTCATTCAGAAAGCGTTTTTTTTAAATTAAAAATTGACGTGTTCGAGCATTTTTCATAAGATTCTACCATAAAATAAGAAATAATTTTATTCCATGAGTGGTTACCGCACTATATATTGGCTTCTGGTCTACTGTGGGAATTATTATATCTGCAAAAGCGATGAGGAGAAAATAGGCAATAGAGATTTATTCGAGTAGAGTCCATTGCAATAGAGAATGGTACATGACGTCACATGCGCAATGAACGAGTATTGGTAGCCGATGCCTCGTTGCTAGCTAACAGACCGTGGTAGCCGGCAGCGGGGCGTAATTGACGTCAGATTTTGCGCAGGTTTCGGTGACACCATTGGTGGTACTATTCTCTATTCCAACGGGCTCTATCTGCCTATCGATCCTCATCAGCCTTTTTTGAATGAAAAACTTCTTTCCTCGGTCTTCTATCTCAAGTTTTAGCCATGATCGTTTATTGAGGACACTAGGAGTTCAAGCGTGGGCATTCTATAGTAATTCCCATAGTAGAATTTCATACAACCTCTAGTATATATCTTATTCTTACTTGTTAGCATTGTGATTCCAATTAATTGTTTCATTATTCATTTATGTATTGCTTTTGATACTTTTTAAGCTGAACACCAGTTAAAAAAGATTATGAGCTAACTGAAGGAATAATAAGAGCAGTCACTTCATATCTTGTGTTTTTACTTTTATTATATTATATACACATATTTATATATACAAATGACAATTTTAATAAAATGTAAACAAACGCGAATTTATAAAACAATAATTTGGAGTTTGCCGACAATTTGTAGACTCAATTGTCGTTTCTGATACTAGGAGGTCATCTTCAAAACTTATTTTACTATTCCAATACATTCACGTAATTATACTTGTATATTTCGTATAGGAGCAATTAAACAGTATATGATTTAGGTCAACTACGTCAATAGAACAAACCTAAGGTTGCATAAATTAAATAACTGTTGATTATACCTAAATTTAATTCTTGCCACAGTGGATCTGCAGATAACTGCAGGTACTACAATAATATAGAGTAATGCCTGATAACATGCTTCGGTTAACCTTTACTTAACCTTGTTGCTCTTCCTCTCATCGCTGTAAGCCATTATTGTTATACTAGGCGGTGGTGTGTGACACAAAAAAGTGAGATTTACTTCAAGTATCTATAAATTTTCAGTTTCCCAAAATCCAAAACTGATGGTCATTTTCTTAAATAAAAATATTTGCTGAAATGCTTCACGATAAGAAATATGTCAATAGGGTTTTAAACAAATTTAATTTTCCATCCAACTTCATTGAAATTATAATGAAGCCACTAGCTAAATATGTATTTACCGTTAAAAGGAATATAGAAAATTAAATAGCAATATACGTGTCATATAGCTTTCCTTTATTGGTAACTGGTTTTCATTCATGCTGTCCATCAAAAGGTTTTTGTAATATCCGTTTCTTTAGATAAATTTGCCGTAAATATGTCACACCAGCTATAATGTGACTAACAGCTGTTTTCATTCTACACTATGGTGTGAATGACATGTATCTCAAATATTTTTGCTATTTAGGGTAAAACTTTTTTTTGGACTAAGTGTGACCGCAAAATAGAAATTGAAAGAAAAAGTATATGTTTATTGACATTGCAAGAAACCTTTTTTTTTTTAATTTTATAGATAGGTTCAACAATTAAAGAAAATTATCCACGATAGAGATTTTTACTTTATTACTCATATCCAGGATATAAATGGTGTGCTTGATTCGATTTTTAATCTTAGATACATAGATAAATGCTTACAAACGCTAGAGTTGACGAAAGAGGAATGCGATAGTCCCCCGCAGGTTAAAAATAAACAACTATTATTATAATAAACCAACGTATAACTTGGTGTAAGTTCAACGTTTATAAGTTTATTAAACGTTACCTTGGAAATTTAACAGAGAAGAAAAGACATTCATATTTGATGTCTTCTTAAAAAGTGCATTATTATCTTGAAGCTGTGGCGTTCATTTGCTTTATTTCTTTTTTCTTTAGACACTCCAACAATCCTTAGGGCAGCACGTATAGTTAATTGCTTCTTATAATAAACATAATTTTTCTTTAATATAATTAGGCTTTCCGGTTGCTTTATAAGGTTTCCAGGACACTTTTCTAATTACATGTGGCAGTCAATTTCACTGATGATTGTCTTTGAATATCCGCTTTGAATTATTTGAACACCTGCATTTCACAAAAGGCGTAAACTGTGCTCCAAATTCAATTTTAATTATAGTTGTTTGTTGAACAGACTGGAGAACCTGTCCACCAATTATTACAAAAATGATTATGGTTTATCTTTTTTGATTGTTAGAAGTTTTATAAATTTTAATTCATTCCTTTCTTTCAACCCTTTAGGTTATGAAACCCCCCTCTATTATACAGTTTGTGATGACTGAGAGATGTCTGAGGCTTGAGGCTCTAGCGCGTCTAATATTTGAATTTTCTTTCTAACTTTACGTTGTTTCTCACTGGTGATTACTTCTTGTTACAGTTGGCGATCGAATACTAGATGACACGTTTGTGCTTTCCCATATTCGTATTGCTAGTTTCCAGCTGCTATGTGCTTTGGTTGAAATGTCTGTCCAGTAGATTTTACTAAGTGATCAAGGGTTCAGAAGATGAACCTCTAATTGGTTCGGGTGACTGATTAATTAGTTCAGGAACCTGTCATCTTTCTAGTGGTTGATCGAGGAACCCTTGGTTTATATATAATTATTTCTTATCGCCATCTTCGCTTCATTCCAACATACCAACGTTCTCATAAAATTTTCGCCTATGTCTAATATTTCATACATTTTTGGGCATGTTTCTAGGTCCTTCTTGCATTGTTTTGCTTGGCGTGTTCTCCTAACCTCTTGTTTGTGTTGCATGCATACAATATGTACAAACCGCCTTAATTGCTTCATTTTCAATTCTGTTCTTTCTTGCAATTCCGATTACAACTAGATATTTTATATTTACTCATTGTAACCTTCTTTTTGCTTCCACTTCTATCACTAGTATTGTCGTGTGTGTTTTATTATTTCCTATTACGGAACCAATCAGACTGCACTACATCAGATCGTTCTCTATTCTTCTGTTTATTTGTGTACATTCATCATACGTATTTAAAATCTATATTTTCTTTTTCTACTTTATCATTGTTAGATTTAATTGATATCTATTTATTCATATATCTATCAAAAAAAAAAAAAAAAAACGTAAAAGGTAAGAATGTTTTACGTTTTTTTTTGCAGATTTGACAAACGCGCTTTGCGAAAGCAGGGCTACCTCTATATTTGTGTATTCCGCTCCAACTTTCCGTACTTGTTCTTTAACTTCATTGATTGTGTCATGTATTACTATTGTGAACAATACAGGACTTATCACTCCTGGCCATAAACCTTCTTTTGTTGTAAACTGCTTAGATTGTACGTTTTCGGTTGTTGCATAGTCTCTGTGCTCTTATATAGCCTTTCTCTGATGTTCAGCAGTCTCGCTATTCTTGATTAGCTGTAGCATCGTAAATATAATGTATGCATATATGGAATTGACAATAGATATTGTAACGGGCGCCCATTTTTAAATTTTAAATTTGAATTTTGACCTGTATAGAGCGGAGAGCATCGTAGATAATTAAACCGCTTATAGAGGGTGCTGTTGAATGTTTCATCCATGAGTAACCAAAGTTTCTAGTACAAATGCACTAGAACATTCAGGAAAGACGTAGACCGCTCTAAAACTATGGGCGTGGAAGATAAACCACGCGTACGAGAACAGGACAATCCTATCAGAGAGTTGTTATAGTTCAGTCTTATTGGAGTGTTTATTGGTGAGTACTATAGAATAGAGACAGCCAGTGCGGAAATAAATAGTGAATATAAATAAGTAGTATTTAAGTGAATTAGTTTATTAAGTGTTTTAGTAGTGCCTTAGTTATTTATTATTAGTGGTGCAATTAGTTTTATTCAATTTTAATTAGACTTAAGTGTAGAAATAAGAACTATTTATTTATCGCGTGTGTGAATTACCTATTTGAACCCCGAAAATGTTATGATATCCTACATAAAAAAAATGAATTGGCACTTAAATAAATGTTGCTTAGCCTGAAACTTATTTAGTGTTCGCTTTCGATTTTTTAAAATGCAGTAGTTGATAACATGCCAAAATGTTATTAGGAAATATTCTTCAGAATGAAAGATTATGACGCTAAGCAATTTTTTTGATTATCGCCCTACTTTGGTAAAGTCTATTATTTGTGGATTTCGTTTTAGGTGAAGTGTAATTTCCGTTCGCAATGCACCAATATCTTATAAAGATAAATAACTTGCTGTCCTGAGCAATATATCCAAGTATATAAGCAATATATCCTTAGTATTACATATTCATCATTGTCTTTTATCTTCTCATCTCTCGCTCTATGTGTTTTGATTTTCTTTCCTAAGAGTGTTTAAGTACTCTACAGAATAACTTTTATTGCCACAACTACTTTTTTTCCCTCTTTTTTATTCTACCATCTCGTCAACTCTACGAACCACGTGTTTAATAGAAAACGTTGGATGCAGCGTTTGGAGGGCGCATTTGAAGTTTCAAGTTCTGAACAAACTGTACCATGAGTTTATTCAGGAGCTTGAAATACCATACTTTTCACATTACATTGGATCAGCTCCAAAAGATCCATACAAAATAAGAACTTAGTTGAACACTAGAGAAGTTTTATTCGCCTCCACCTTTGGAAATCGCTGGAAATTTTTGCTTTCACCAGCGAAAGCAAGAAATAGAGGAAAGCTTACTAGAGTTTATAGCCGTTTTGCACAAACTAAGCATAAATTGTAAATTCGGTGATTAATTGAAGACAGCACTCCGAAATCAGTTTGTATTCGGGCTAACAAGCAAACGAATACAATCAAGGCTACTAGAATTGCAAGACCTGGATTTCGATAAGACAGTTAAAATAACTACCAGCTAGGAATTGTCTGAAAAAGATGCTTCTCAACTCCAGAGCACCCGCGTCAAGTAAAATCAGGTCTACTATATAGGAGATGTGAAGAAATCTACAACCAAGAACTAACGAAGAAAAGGAATACTTTTTAAGTAAACCTACTAATATAAATGTTACATGTGTCAGGTGTGGCAAGAACTACTATGCAAACAAATGTAAAGTGGATAAAAGCATTACGTGTAAGAAATGTGGCTGCAAGGAGCATCTACAAAAGATCTGCATGAAAAAGAAAACGGAAACTAATCAAGTCAAAGAGATTTTACAATTGGAACATACAGAATTTCTAGGAAAATACTTCCAAGAACTGCAGGTACATAATTAAATTTTCACTTTTCTCAGAATTGACGATTATTCCAACAGACTTGAAACTTTTATCATTTTGTAAAACTACAATGAAAGTAGTGGGGTTTGTTACAGTTACAAAATAATAAATCTTTATGTCATAGAAAGTAGATAAAACGCCATTGTTAGGTAGAGAATGGTTACGCCAACGAGTTAAGCCAATTAAATATACAACTAGATTTTATAAATCCAATTTCAATAGATTGCGATGAAAAGCTAAAAAGTCTTTCAGATAGATATAAAAGTATTGTAGAACCAAATTTATCAAAAATTGCAGGAATTCAAGCAAAACTTATATTAAAACTTGATCACGATCCAAAAGAAATCCATACGTGTACCAGAGAAATATAAAGATTACCATTTGTAGAATTGTTAATTTCGTATTCCTTAAGAAGGAGAAGTGTTGGTATAATACCAGGAATATTTTATGTATTGGAGTTAGCACGCATGCATGAAACTGACGAGTAGCGAGGAAAATGTAGTAGTTTATGTTAGGTTGTCATATTGTGCATTATATCCGGCATTATATTTACTTTTACCATGTTCTGTATATTGGGAATTATAGAAATAAACGGCGTGGTGTGATCTTTTTATTGAATATATCACAGTAATATTGGAAGAAAAGGCAGTTTTCTTGCATTTCTTGCATTCTAAAGTGAAATTCTGCTTATCTTATTACAGCGCCAAAATCAATAATACTGTAACGTATTAAATTGTATTATTGTTCAATTGCGTCCAATTATTCAATTTCTATAGATCCTGAAGACTAAGATATTTGCACTGACTAGGAGATGATAGAAAATTGCAATTTACTTCGTGAATGTATCTAATTGTAAAAAATACCAAACTTTCACTGCTATTCAAACAGAGCAAGATCTATTTGCTTTTATTATAGATATATAAACATCATTGACAAAATAAAGAAGGATCGATTGGTGCAAAAAGTAACCACAGTTTAATAGAGCTATAAATTACGACGGCTATAAAGTGTGTGCGCGTACTTACATCAATATTATTAAGACCATGAGTTGAACCTTTTGTTGCCGTTCCACAAATGATATATAGTCATGTTCAGAACGTCGAGATTACTGTGAATAGCTTTTGTGTAATGAACATTATCACATGACGAAAATAAATCCCTTAATAACTCGACCGTTCCAATTTAACGATTTTCATCTTTCTTTTTTTTTTGCTCTTGCTGGTGTCGCTGCGGTCTTCACGATTATTGCTCTATATATGGGACAGGATATAGATAATTTTACGGTTTCCTTATTGCTTTTAGATGCAAAGAAAAGGACGCACGAATTCAGCAATATTCGGCTCATGTGAGATCATTTTATTACGCTACGAGCACCCATGTGCTTATTATGGGTAATACGGATATGAAATATGGACTGTAAACGTATCGTTCTCGACTTGTCAAGCGCTTTTTCCTATAACTGCATTCGTAATGAATGCTTTTTTATTACAGAAAAATGGGACCGATACCACACATTTCGTATTTCTTATAAGAGTCGCTGTCAAATTGTTATAGCCAGAAGCGTCGCAAAAGTAGGTTATTTTTACGTGCAGCCGTTGGATATACACAATGGAATTCGCCGTTTTATTTTTATGGTTGGGATAAAATTGATAAAAGATTAGTTTGTGGTGTAATATCTGTATTTTTTATATGGTAATTTTGACACCTGTATATCGTAAACATACGTATCTTTTGGTGAAATTGGAGTGTCTGCATAATTGAGAGAAATTTTGGACCAACAGAACAGACAATTTGAGACTTTAAGTGCTAAGTTTCTTTTGAAGGCGAAGAATTTGTGTAGATTTTTTAAACACTAAGTTTATTGTGTAACAGTTCAAAATCAATGTAACAGTTTAGTTATTTTTACGTTCATATTTTTATTTCATCAAATACCTTAATGTAATTTCTATCTATCATATGACAAATATATTTACCCTCTAGTAGGTCTGGAATTTTTCTTCTATAAATTTAAGTTGGCAGTATAAGTTTAAAAACGTGTAAGTTGATTTATTGTCTGGAATGTGTGTGGTGCAGGTTGTTATACTGTTGACAAATTAAGGTTTAGTCGTTTTTAGTTAAGTAACAAGTTTAATAATAAAAAAACATTTACAATAAATGTTCAGAGTAAACTCCTTCATTTTCTAAACATAACGCCACTCTTCGTTTCATATCATTGAAGACAGACTTAAATTACTTGATGTAATTTTCTCACAAACATTTCGAATAGCTTCAGCAAGTTCTTCAAATGTATAAGGACTATTTCTAAATACTCAATTTTTAAGTGTGGATAAATGAAATAATCTATTATTGTCAAATCTGGAGATCATGGCGGAAATTCCACTATCCGATTATCAAAGAATTGATACTATAATTCTATCGTTTTTATTATCTTACAGGGCATTGCTGGCGGTGTTCATCACTATATAATTGATTTAAAAATAGTTGTAATAAATTATTACGATATCGTTCCGCGTTTATGGCATTATTAAAGAATATAGGATTAATGATCCGTTTTACACCATTTCACACATTAAAGTATGATTCGATAATGAAAACTTTATTATTTATTGTAAACATTTTTGAGTGTCAATAAACCAATACAATACCCATGATAGATGCATTTTATTCCTGACTACCAACATGATATTTCGAATAAATAAAATCGCGGTTTTCTAGTGGGTAAATTTAATTGATCATAATGCATATATTACTTGATATTATATGCGCATTCCGGTGAGCTGTCTGAGAACTGCGAATTGCTGTGACGTACAGCAGGGAATCAGACATCAATAGGTTTATTGGGTGTTCCCTGTTGTTTGTATAACACCATTCAGTTTTAAGGTCCTGCAATTTATGCAAGAAAAATTTTACTTATTTTTTACTGTAATAGTTATAGCTACATATTTATTAATGTGTTGTATGAAGTAATTATAATCATTGCTTTTTTTTAATTGGTCTAAGGTTTGGCTTATTTTGATACATATCGCTAATTACGCTTACTATTTTTTTATACATTTCTTTTATATGTTTGTTTTAAATTAAATTGATACAGGATTTTTTTAATTGAAGCTTTATTTTCACTTCCTACTGTAGTAGTTCTAGTAATAATTCTTTCAGTACTATTATTTTTTATAATATTATCACGAACTTGATTCTACCCTACATTGTTACCCCACTCTGTTCTGTTTTCATGCAAAGTCTAATTGCGCATGTGCATCTTTATTACCCTTTCCACATTACATTAAAACTGCAAGTAATTAAAAGGGTTCTAAAGTCGTGTTAACAATTTTGTAAGTTAATTAATTGTAAGAGAAAATCACATACATTGATCAATGACACAAAAAAATCGTACAATCAATAATCTTTTTCATATGTTTAGTAGAAATCTTCATTGAAACCACAAAAGGCATATTGTGTCATTGGCAAGTCCCTTCAATAAATGGAAGACCACCTTTGCCACATCAATGGTGCTAATCTGTCCGTTCAACTGTATGCATTTTTTGTAGGGGAAGATATTCTAAATATCAAGGGCATTGGGGTATACTTCGAGGACATCCGATATAATTTCAGAAATGCATTAAAAGTTGCAGATATTTATTTAAAGATAATTTATTTATTCCATCTGGAGTTTCCTCCAAAATCTCCACTTTGGAGCTGCATAGAACCTTGCTTTTACAACCCTAATCAAAGAATTCAACACCTATAATCCATATTTTAAGGCGAATCTGGACGGCCTTTTAATGAGATTCTCTTCCAGGAGATGGCGCGGATCTTTTTCCGCTGTTTTTAGACGTACCAATCAAAATATTTTAAATTTGATAAAGAGATTGTTTTGAAAACAGTATTTAAAATTGCGCCAACGTTTTATTTTTTTAAATTTTCTTTTTTTAAATTTTTTGTTTGGTTTTATTTGGCTTCCAAAAAGGAAAAATAAAAAAGTGGTCAAGGGCGACGGTTCAGCGGTCCTTACTAATACTAAAACATTTTTTTTCATTTCTTTCTGATAGCAAATAGCGGCCGAAAGAGGAAAATGCGTTTTCTCTTTGAACTCGTCCGCCGGGACAACCATAACTAGAACGGTAGCACACTCGTCGAATTGAGTGCGCTACAGAAATGATACCGGTTCGAGTAATCAGATCTTTTCAAAACATTAGTTAGTCTGTCATATGAACTTGAATGTATAGGGTAACACTATTTCATATGGTTTCTTTAGAAAAATCAAAATTAAAATGCAAATTAATAAGATACTATCAGTAATTTTATTTGATTTACTAGGCTACAAAAAATACTATTAATTCAGAAATACATAATTATAGCACTGATAATATAATCCGTACTATGAATCAGTAGAATCAGTGACTTATTTTGTAAATTGAGTAACTGCTGTTTTCCGAAAACTGAATTATCTCGAGGTATGCACAAATGTGAAGAGCATTTGTAGAACACGTGATTGCAGGAATAAACCTCAAGCGATAGTCAGATCGAAAAGAAAGATACCTCTTGTCTTTTTGAATGGTGTGAATTGTTTGCTTTCTATATTATATATGCCCAAAATCAATTGCTAAGATTGTGTAGAGTATTCGCTACGTTTCATTGAGTGTTATTCTATACCTGTATCTACGATTTTACAATACAACTTCCTATAGGGTAACTTGTGATAAATGAGTCAGGTGCCACACACTGTCACAAACATGCAAACCTCACTCAACACACATACACAGACATCGCACACCTGTAGTCAAGTACCTCTAAAGTTTTTTCTCTGGAATTGACTTAGCCCTGCAGTTATTGTATGAAGAATATTTACTTTCTTACAAGTAGCAAACCGCATTATCTAAAAAAAGGTTAAAAGATACTCGTCAAAAGGCGAAAGCATCTTCGTATCAGCGCGAAAAGAAAAAAGACTTCTTCTAAGATTTAATATTCTATTGTACAAAATATAGTTCCATATCTACTTACCTAGACATTTTATTACTTTGTCATTGCGTATTTCAGTGCGCCAAAATCCAAAAATAATTCTAGGGCGGTCAATACAAATGACTATGATACAAGGTATGTAATCTAAGCAGATATAAAAGAAATTGTAATTTATAGGTACATTTTACCGTCAAAAAAATGGCTGTATGCATTTTTCATTTATTGATTTTCTGTTTCGTAATACCATTGGCATCAAGGAAATTATTGAAGTGGTTTAGTATTTATAATTATGACTCGTTAATAAAAAGTAGATACATTATCTATTATTAACATTTACACATTTTAAGAATTTCCCACTTTTTAAACATAGGTAGGAAGTAGTTGGGTTGTGTAAAATACAGAAAAGACAGAACTGAAGGCAGAATGAATATCCTTATATTTATGCCTTACGTGATGCCATAGCAGACCATCTGTACGCAGATACGTTCTCAAAACAAACACCGGTCTGTGCGTTAGGTTACGATAGAAGCCGGCGGCCTGTCGGCATTTAATGGAAAAAAGAAAAATGAATATTTCTGTTTCGAGCGTTATTATTAGTCCAAATTCAAAAAATTGTTGTCATTAAGACATTGGTCTTCACATGCGCCGTTGAGCCGATTTTAGAAATTGTTTTTAATAACAAACTTACAACATTTAAAAATTTAAATACATAGAAAATAAAAAAAAATAAAACGTTAGCGCAAATTCAAATATTATTTTAAGACAAATACAGTTTAAAATTTCAAAATCGGTCGTACCGTTTTCCCAAAAAGCGCGGAATACTTTTCCGATATATTTATCTCTGTCGCACACTTGGACGTCCAGATTCGCCTTAAGTGAACATTTAAGAATTGAAGCAACACAAAGGTATCTAATACTAGTATTTATAACGGAACATTCCAAATTAAAAGCGTAAAGCGTTAATGCCAAAAGTAAGCGCCCGTCGGACGTCCTTGTCGGCTTGACGCCGTCTAGCTTTCTTGCCGGCATAACGCCATCCGGCGTTCTTGCTGGCTTGCCGCTGTCTAGCGTTTTTGTCGGCTTCATGCCGTCTGGCATTCTTGCCAATTTGACGTCGTCGGGCGCCCTTGACAGCTTTGCGCCGTTGACGCTAGGCGCCTCTCTTACTTTCTGGGCGGCGTTATTGTCCATATTTATGTTAGAATGGTATTTTTACTAGGGATATAGTATTCTGTTGAAAGTTTCTGTTACCTCTTTTTGCTTCCGACTTACAATTCACATGCTTTTGTGCAGTTAGTTAGATTATTATTTATTTTTCTTTTAGTAATTAGACCTCTTTCAGACGAGGCGATTAGTTGATTCCATTAGTTGAACGGACTGTTGTCAAGGAGCATACTGTACATAATACATAATTGTTAATATTATAAGTAACGTTAGTTATAGTAATAAATTAGATTTGTTGATTAATTAACATTACAAATATTGTTAGTTAGAACAACAAATTGATGTATTGATGAATGAATATTTTGGCCATATCAACAATAAGTGTTTGTTGAATCAAAAAATAATCTTTATTAAACAAGAAATGCAAACACTTGCCCTAAAATACGTCGTTCATGAAATCCATAAACTAAAATATTGGGATTAGTCATATTGGAAAAAAATTAACGCGGAAGGCAGTTACAGGTGTCTAGCATTAGATAAACATAAATTAGACGATTAAAGTAAGATATAAAATATTAGTAGCAGCAATATGCGTTTTGTTCCGTTGCTGTTAAATTAATGTTCATAAAATTTCACATAATAAAAAAAACCATAAACTTCAGAAAGCGGAGTTTTGTCAGCAATATCTATAAAGATTAGTTCCTCTGTAGTTTCGCAATTTTATTAAAAATAAGTGCAACGGCCTCCAAGTCTTTAAATAGCCCATAAAAATATCGGACTTGCAATTATATAACGTAAAGAACATTCGCAACATGGAATAATGAATAATTTTGAAACAAAACATTTGCTTTATACTTATATCGTACTAGAGATTCGCACACTCACACAACGTAATGACCTTTTCAGGCTTAAGAATCGTGAGAGAACGAATCTATATCATACTGCGTAGTAACTAATACATCACGATATGTAACAAATGGACTACGAAACCGAAACCCATTGAGATTACTTGTGTTTTATATAGATACCGGGAAAATCCGTGCAGCCGTTTTAAATAGAGCGGAGCGTGATGAAATAAATGTGTCGCAAAATCCACAAGCGATATGTTTAAATTTCAAATTCAATAAAGTTATACCGATACCGGTAAATTGCTACAGAAAATAGATTAACGAATGAAATCGATGAAAATGTTTACCGACTATTTACCGGCATAGGATGAATTCATTTTTAGTTGAGTAGCCGTTGCCGCAACGTTGTGGTTACGTAACGATTAGTAGTTTCCAGTGAGAAACCACGGATTTCAACCGAAGAAAATGCGCTAGAAAACCTTCATTAAAATTCCTAGCAGTTTTATTGAACCAGCAGTATACTAACACCATTGTGCTATTCTTTAAACTTCACATACTGAGACACATTATTGCCTGGTATGACTGTATTTGGTTAAACTAAATTCCATAGCTGTATTATCGGTCATTATCTGTTGTGTTTTATGTTTGTCACAATTTTGAATGAGGACTAGACTTTCTATTATTTATTGGCAAGTCTCACGCATTTTATTTTTATAACAAAAGATTATATAAATGAATGCTTTAATGACTTTTTTCTGTCTAATGAAGTAAGTAATAGAGGCAACAACGATCTAAAAATCAATCAAATATATCCCGACAAATTTGGGAATAAATTTATGATATTATAACAGCCTTTGGAGGAGAATGGTACACAAAAGGTGCACTAATACGCTAATCATAAAATATTTCAGTAAATCTTCAGTAAAAATCTTGTCAATGCTCGCATAGACTATATTATAGGGAACATTCATGTACACATCTCTATGTTTAATTTGTACTGGTTTAGAAATTTACGTAATTAGATTCCAGGGAAGCATTTAATTTCTTTTTGAGTACAGGTGTTTGGTCTTTAATTAAAATGCTTTAATAAATTGGGTTCATTAAAGGAGAAAATCTGAAACACGTGCGTATCCTTTATGTGCTGCTTGCTGTTGGAATGGAATTTAGTTCATCCAAATCGTTGTGTTGTAGATGGATTGTATTCTTGTAAACGAATAATGGTCATAATAAAATTTTCAGTTACACGTCTTGTTCGAAATTTTATCCAATTACGTAAGGAGATAACAATACATTAATGTCGTCTCAGCCTGTCCAAAGAGATTTTAATTGTGGCACTAATTGGCAATATCTTTTCTACCCTTACAGAAATTTATAGCTGGGTATGTGTTTGTCGTGCTCAATTGAAGTCATGCAAATTATTCTTTAATTATGGGTGGCGAAATATTTAACAGCACGCAGAAAAAATAACCTGTACGGTCCACTCAGCGGC
This sequence comes from Protaetia brevitarsis, assembly GCA_004143645.1. Classification (NCBI taxonomy): domain Eukaryota; kingdom Metazoa; phylum Arthropoda; class Insecta; order Coleoptera; family Scarabaeidae; genus Protaetia; species Protaetia brevitarsis. The sequence goes on from RXPK01004230.1 coordinate 58,979, forward strand.
CGTCCCCTTTGGCAGTCATATCTTTAGCTCTCTTCGTGGATATGATGTAAAATAAAACCTTTCGATAACATACAAGATACTTTCTGGAAACGATTCCATCCCGTTTTTCAAATTTGAAATGAAACCGTTGATATCCGCGGAAATTTACACAAATGGTTCAAAAATTACTTATCTGGGCGTTCATTTAAAATAATTTTTCCCTCAAACAATTCGGACTTGGTGCCTGTTATGCAAGGAGTGCCTCAAAGAGGTATTCTGGGGTCGCTTCACTTCTCTCTTTTTATTAAAGATATTGGGTCTCACTCATACACCTAAAACTCCTTCTCATAGATGCGCCGATATGGGTTCACAATAGAAAGATAATCATAAATTATAAGAAAATCAAAATAATGCAAATCGCATATAAAATCGCGCCATTTATCTGCTGCGATCCATTATGATTATGCTGCGGCTTTTCGTAATGATGCTACAATGAGCATTTTTGATCAACCGCTTTATTCATCTCATTTCTTTCGGATTTGCGATATGTACAGTGGTCGCCTTATTTAATGTCTCTCCTTATGACGGAAAGTGTATTAAAACTAGGATCCCAGGATATCATAGACAGTTCGGCTTCTGTCGGTTTGCGCAAGCATAAACCTTTCTTAGAGAGCATATGTAAAAGCTTATTATCGTTTACATACACTACCATTTTTACTAATTCTCCATCACAGAGAGAGACATTAATTAAGAACACCACTGTACATTATTTATTACTACTTGGTTTAGGCTGTTGTTCCTTATAACATTATTATTTATGACATATTTACTAAACAGATTGTGATTTGTACTCTTGGGGCTTGCCCTAACAAAAATGACGGCTGTGGGAATACATGGTGTGGACCTATTCATGGAAAAGGGAATTCCTTCAGTAAAGGACTTGTATCGTTACAGATTGCTGATTCAATATTTTTTTCAGATGTTTCTACGAAGTGACAACGATCACTTTTTAAGATCTGCATCTGCTGATGATTTGTGTATTTCTACATAGAATAACAAATATGTCGGATGACTAATACACGACTGTATTAGTGTAGTTCTGTCATCCGTTTATAACAATTTGCTTACACATTTGCGACTTCAAACATTAGTGTCACCTTTGAAAGAAAACTTGAAAGATATTCGCACAATAAAATAATCACTTCTATTATATAATTACCAGTGTAACTTTGATTGCCTTGTATCTGTTTTGAATATAAAAGGGTTTTTTTTATGCCCGGAAAAGCAATTGTTTGAAGATTCTGTTTTAGTTGCCTAATATTAATGCGCATAACATTATCTCCATACCTCGGCAGAGAACAAGTTCCTCTCCATAGGAATTAAGACAGATGGAGGTGAATTAGGTATATACATGATAACAGTAATCGTAAAACAATCAACTGTTTCTAGAATTTGTGTATGAAAAAAGCGGCATTAACAGTTATTTCAGTGTAACAAGGAGAAAATAAATGAATACCAAAAATGAAAACTGTCACGATGAAAAAAATTGTTCCTCTTTATAATTATGCTGATTAAAAGTTTATGGAAAATGCACAAAATCTTCAATGATGGTTGCAGTAATGAAGTAATTTTGAAATCTGAACTACTAATTTTGCTCAAGAAAGAGGAACATTGATATGGAGGTAATATCGAAAGCTAAATAAATCTATGTATGAAAATTTTATTGTCATAGAGATGAATTCTCTGTGGTTTTGAAATGAAATTTACATTATGAAGGATATTTGTGGTTTTATTTTGTCACAAAATAAAATAAAATAAAAGTTATAGAAATTTAAGGATTTATTAACTTAACTAGAGATTATTAAATATAGATGCTATTAATGTTAAATTGGCCATCCGCTGTATAATAAGCACTAGTTATTGCAAAAGGCGCAACGATTAGTTGAATCATGCAGATACTATTTTATCTACCAATTGTTGATATTGTAATAAATACTATCCACATAAGATTATTTTAAAATAAATAATCTATGGCAAAAGTTTTTGGACATATTGACAGTTTGTACTTTAATAATCAATATGAATGCCTTCATATTAATTCATGAAATAGTTCCTAAGAAAGGTTTTCGAAATCTAACAAGCGTTTTTTTTAAATTATGTCATAATTACTCTCTCATTTACATTAATTATTCCTTTACTTAAAAAGATTCAAACCTATTTAAAATTATAAATATAGATCTCTTTATATGTAATGTTGACTGGTAAATTATTTCTACCATTTTTTCTGTTAGTAGAACATTAGCAACTGACTTCTAATGCTGATGTCAGTTCCTTATCTTTAATTATATAGATGATTACGTATGCCAACAATCATAAAAAATATAAATTATAGCCTCACAATCTGAAGATGTATAAGTGTAAGTATAAGAGATATGATGGTCCTGTTAATTGGTGATTTGTGAATGCGCTAGAATAAATTTACATATGGGTCATTTATAATCCACATCTAGATATGTATAAAGTGCCATTAAGGTATATAAAGTACGTTTATGTCTATTAAACAGGCATCTATAGAAGTGTTGCTCGTTTATCTATACCACATGGATTGATAATTAAATAATATTTTGTGATTAAAAGTACTTATGGGATAAAAGGTAAATTAAAGTTTAATTGAAATGGTGTCAAGACAGAGAATGCCAACTATTGGTATCATATTAATTATAAATATATTTATTTCCGTGTAGAAAATAATTCTTAATGTAATATAAAAAAATATAATATAATATATAACAAAAAAAAAGTTAATATAGAAATAGTTATAATATAAGCTAAAACTTAAGTCGGGTTTATTTGAGAATGCGACTAAAGCTCTACTTACACATAAATGGTCACTTAACGTCGGTATTTTATTGGATCCATACCTGCAAAGAACAAAAAAAGAACATGTTTACTTAAAAGTATTTACGCATTTTCTCACATAAAGATTGAATATGCATACGAAAGAAATAAGGTCTCCGACCAATATAGAAGAAAGCTGGTTGCATTCCTGTTTTACGCGAGATTATCGGTATCAGGAACTCAAATTTAAAGAGCCTTTTGAGACCAAACCGGACCTGTGCAGTGTTTTATAAAATTTTAATGCCTTTTGAATACTGGAGCGAATATACTGTTACACTACCGTAAAATACGCACACACGAACAAGTACATTTTAGTTAAACGTGGTTTGTGAAAACAAGGCATGCGATAACTTTATATACATACGGGAGCAGTGAGAAAGTTTTACAGCGCTTTACCGTTGTGAAGAATTGATCTACAATGAAAGTGGATTTTTTTTAATATTTGGACTCAGTGATGTGGTGTTGGAATGAATGTAGCTTTTATTTCCTGTATAGTTTGTATAGTTGTGCGTGGAAATTGCAGTGTGAGAATGAATAAAGCGTAATTCTCAAGGTTGCCGTCATGACTCACATGTGTATGTTTCGTGAATTATTTATAAAGGGTTACATTTTATTTTTAAACAAACAAGAAATATTTGCAGTTTGTTTTTTTCTTAAATGGTATTGTTTTTGTAGTTACTGAAAATGAAGCATATTTACAACGAACATTAAAAAAGGGTAAAAAAAAACATTTATTAGGTTCTAGAAAATTCGTGCATCAGAAGATATCATACACGCTCATTGTGAATTATCTTACATTATAGAGCTGCTAAAAACGTTCATTCAATTCGTTTACATTATGAAAAGCTGCTTGCAGAATTGTCTAAAAACAAGAAACTGTAATACTATCTACCTCAATATAAAGATTTTAAGGATAAGTTTCGATCTGACTACAATTTTCAATTTTAATTCCATTCATTTTTAATTCAATAATCTTTGTAAACTCCTACAGCCAAAAGGATTTCGATAAATGAATATATCGTCAACAATTATTAAAGTAAAAAGCACTGAACTATAAGACTTATAAAGTAATTATAGAATGACTTTGCAGTGACAGCAGAATTAGGATATTTTCCATAGATTTTGGTTACATAGCTTTCAATTTTGTAATTGTTTATTCTGGCAAGTCTATGTTGCGCGTATGGCTATTTAATCTACAGTGATCAGTCAGTAGTTTCATTATTATTTTAACACCCTTCTGGCTTTTATTAATTACCTATACACAAGTCCTCATAAATCCTGTTGTTCAGTCATATTTAAGAACTCTTTCGTATGTCTTTCTCCTACTGACTTTTTGTCATGATTCTTTGGATTTATTGTACATCTGTCCATCAATAGACTTTGTTATTTGTAAATTGAAACACTTCTTGACGATCCTTGTTAAGCCTGATCATCTTCATATATGATAGACAAATCATTAGATTTCGCTAGATTTCATGGCTGACATAGTTTCTCATACAATAAATTATAGTTCAGCTACATCTGATGTTGTACCTATGTTAGTAATTTAGCGTAGGCAGATAAATAGATATTCCAGCTGTTGTAAATACAAGCAATTTACCTCAAGATAGAAGCATGATAGTCGAAACATCGAAGCTTACCAAGTTCTTCCTAATGGCTGCCACAATTTAAAAAAATGAGTGATTAGAAATCCATCCATTACAATATTGACAAATTACTTACTGCTGCCAATCGGACATTTATTCATTAAATTACTTCATTACCATAGATTAAACACGATTCACGCATCCACGTGAGCAATATATCTATGCAAATATTATACGGGCTTATCGGATGTCCTTAAGTGTCGAAACAACTTCACTCAGAAGAATAAAAAAAAAGACTCGGGATGTTGATTAATACATTGAAGTCGCAATAAATCTTCACTTGCTCACGTGTATAGATAAAACTAAAGTAGGTAAAGGTAGGACTCACCATATGGTAATGCAAAGGAATTGCAATCAATGTTTTCGATCTACAAAGTGCTTTTATATGTAGGCGTAGAGCTTCTATAAACGTAATAACGAGTCATTTGCATTACCATACAAATGTAGGGCGTACTTGAATTAGAGTAAATCATTTGCGGTTTGTTGATTGAATGAAGAATACTTATCCGAGTGCTAGCTTCCTGCAGGTGCATATTGACTAATAAATAAATAATAAAAAAAATCCGGACTTTATTTTTATAGCATGATTGTATCCTGGTATTAGTAAATACTTCAGTATATGTAAAAGTAACACTTATTATATGAATTTAGGTAAATTTTAAAGAATTCCTTGATGTAAAAGAGTAAGAGGTGTTATATAGCAGTGGTTTAACAATGGTGTTGAAATACAATCAAAGACGTATTTAAAGCAAAGAAATAAAAGAAATGCTTCGATGGTGTAACAAGCAATAGTTTTTAGTAAAAAATTAAGACTTTTGATTTCACATGTACAGCCGCGCCACAATGAAAGTTACCGACCTGAGTTTGAAACTTTGCCGTAGATGTCGACAATGTCAATATCATTTCTTTCTTGATATTTTCACAGCACAAATGCCCGAAATTTGAATTTTTACATTTCAATAAAAAAACACTATTCAATTTATTTTTTTATATATTATTATATTTAATATTAATAGTTTCATTATCTTTATAATTACTTTATTTTCCAGATCTAAATTAAATGTATTAAGAAATTTTGACTGTTTTTTCACCAAGCGACCTCTATGAAGTCTAAACTGAGTGACATTTTATCAGCTAAGTGGCATGTGACAGTTGTGGATGCACTAACCCAACTGTTAAATCAGCTTTCCAGCTGCTTGCTAACGAATCGACACATCGACATAATCCTTGATAAAATGTGAGGTTAATTTGTCATTGCGAAAATCGCACGAATCGTATAATAAACGAGAGTTTTTAAAAGAATGTAAGCATTTTCTTATTAACTTTTTATGTTAATAATATGAAAGACTTTTTAATCACAGATACGTATATTTGGTTCATATACTATCCAAAACAAATTTATTTCAATCAAAATATGGATTCAAACTTGCTTGGTAATTTATAAATTCAGCCATTTAAATGTCAAATATGAAAGTGTTCAAATACCTTATCCTTTTTTAATCAAATTTTGATTTAGAAATATAAATTCCTAAATAAAAAATAAAAAAGAAACATACTGTCATAAAACATTGTTTTCATTAAAGCTCTTTTTTACTACGCCAAGCATTCCGACTTCCTGGCAGTTCCTCTATATTTAGGCTAACAAAACGATCAACTTCAGGACAGTAACTTTCATTGTGTTGCGGCTGTATCCTTCGTCAGGGGTACCGCAGGGTTCTCATCTAGAGCCGCTTCTTTTTGTCTTGTTCATCAATGATTTGCTTTGATTTAAAAATTTATCTACCAATCAAAATAGACTTAGTGATTTTTTTTTTCTTTCTTTCTCTATTTTTATTAATGGTATTAATTTTTTTATTTATGTATCGTTATTCAGGTTAGGATGAGATTTATGTTAAATGAATTTATTTCTATTTAATTGTTTATTTATACACTGTACATTTGTTTTGGTATTGTCCTGTTAATGGTTTCTTTTCTGTTGGACAATAAACGGTATTATTATTATTATAAAACGAGGAGTGATGTGCTTCACCTACAACAGAATTTCAGTTACATCTGAATGTCAGCAAGTATTCCTTTGTTTGCTTTCCCAGGAAAGTAAATTTTATTGATTCTGTGTATGAAATAGATGCCAACATTTTAACGCGCTCTTATGTAGTCAACGATCTTGGTGTTTTGTTTGATACCCGCCTTTCTTTTGTGTCTTACGTTATTAATTTATCTATTTCTGCCTCTAAAACGTTAGGATTTATATTACGAACATCTAGATTCTTTAACACCGCTTTTTTATTAAAAAGTTTGTACGTTACCTTTGTTGTGAGCAACCTTGAATATGCTTCTGTTATGTGGTCTCCATACTATATCTATCTACAATTATCTATTGAACAAGTTCAATATCCTTTTTTAAAATATCTTTTATTTAAATTGGACAACTCTTACCCGGAGAGAATCGACTACACTTCGCTTTTAATAAGGCATGGCGTGACGTCACTGGAAAACAGAAGGAAGGTACACGAGACCAGGTCATTGTGGAAATGCTTTCTAACATTAATTTCTTGGTCCCTCGCATTTTCTCTCGTTCTTCCCCTACCTTTACATTTGCAGTTCCCCGAATAAATTTATTACAACATTCTCCTCTATTTACTATGTGTCGTTTGCCTGATATATATTATCAGGACATATTTCCTAATTCCATTAACGATTTAGTACTAAGTTAATTTCAATTTATTATTTTCTTTTTCTTACTCATATTTTGTTTCAAGCGTTAGTAGTTTAAAATAATTATATTGTGTGTGTATTATAAGATAGTATTGTATTATATTAATTTTGTATGTATATGTATATATATTCTTACCCTGTAAATGGTAAATCGCGTAAATTATTATCCGCTAGTTTATTTGCCCTAACAATTTCTTTATCTAAGCATCTTAAAAAATGGCTTTATTTGTCTTATTATGTCAAATTTCTTCAAAATGCAGTTATCCAATTAGGGGCAAAATTTATTAAATAAGTAAAATATTTATATATTTGGAATGTGTTTTTAGGATGTTTATTTTATTTCAATTTGCCGCACACAGTACGACGAAAATTTATTGCAACTGTTTGAAATTTAAATGAATCCGGAAAGAAAAACATCGGGCATCATTAGCGATAATTGCAAGAAACTTCCAACATCCGAAGTAACCCGTAATAAACCATTAAAATATTTCGGCATGCCATTTTTGGTGCCACGCCACCATGTATTTAATTTCCTTCTTTCTTTTTCGTACGTAGCGCATTACATTTCACGTATGACGGAGTTTAACGAACATTAAAATTTTATTCTAGATTTATATGCGGCATTTTTAATTTGCTACTGTCTTGCTCCTAATTAAATTAATTATACTAGGTTACGTGGTTTATACTTTGTGAAAGACGTTGACATTTTGCTTCTCGTATGTACATGAAAGCCGAATATACGGAAATATATTGGCAACATTTTCATCATAAAGATGGAAGTGAGTAAACAAGCTTGCGTATACTTCTGGTTTAAATCTTCTGGTTTTTTTATACCTGCTTGGAAGTTACTTAGCTATTTCACATTAATTAGATGAATATTTTCTTTATCCGTTAGGTTTATTTTTAGACATGTTGTAAGCTTCTAGATCCAATAAACGATAAATGGCTTTTTTGCATTTGCTCTCATCTAATTAAAGGATAAATGTGGGAGATAGACACGTTTACCAAGGCAAGTTTTTGTGGTATTAATAGTCTTATGTTTCTATAGTTACCTAGAGACCTGAAAATTTCATGCAATATTAGTCCAAATTAATTAAATATACAGCAGCTGCCGTAATGGATGGACTATTTTGAAGTAATGCGTTGATTTTGTATATTAATAAGACCTGTAAATCATTATACATATTAAGTTTCAATGTAGAGAAAAA